>CM038710.1:28519762-28770641 GCA_021613375.1 Megaleporinus macrocephalus | reverse complement strand
GAGGATGGAAAGTGTGTACAGTGTGTGGTGTTTGTGTGGATTGTACAATGTGTGTTGTGAGAATGGAAAGTGTGTACAGTGTGTGGTGTTTGTGTGGTTTGTACAATGTGTGTTGTGAGAATGGAAAGTGTGTACAGTGTGTGGTGTTTGTGTGGATTGTACAGTGTGTGTTGTGAGGATGGAAAGTGTGTACAATGTGGTGTTTGTGTGGATTTTACAGTGTGTGTTGTGAGGATGGAAAGGGTGTACAGTGTGTGTGGTGTTTGTGTGGATTGTAAAATGTGTGTTGTGAGAATGGAAAGTGTGTAGAGTGTGTGGTATGTACAGTGTTTGTTGTGAGAATGGAAAGTGTGTACAGTGTGTGGTATTTGTGTGGATTGTACAGTGTGTATTGTGAGAATGGAAAGTGTGTACAGTGTGTGGTGTTTGTGTGGTTTGTACAATGTGTGTTGTAAGAATGGAAAGTGTGTACAGTGTGTGGTGTTTGTGTGGATTGTACAGTGTGTGTTGTGAGGATGGAAAGTGTGTACGTGTGTGTGGTGTTTGTGTGGATTGCACAGTGTGTGTTGTGAGGATGGAAAGGGTGTACAGTGTGTGTGGTGTTTGTGTGGATTGTAAAATGTGTGTTGTGAGAATGGAAAGTGTGTAGAGTGTGTGGTATGTACAGTGTTTGTTGTGAGAATGGAAAGTGTGTACAGTGTGTGGTATTTGTGTGGATTGTACAGTGTGTGTTGTGAGAATGGAAAGTGTGTACAGTGTGTGGTGTTTGTGTGGATTGTACAGTGTGTGTTGTGAGAATGGAAAGTGTCTACAGTGTGTGTGGTGTTTGTGTGAATTGTACAGTGTGTGTTGTGAGAACGGAAGGGTGTACAGTGTGTGGTTTTTGTGTGGATTGTACAGTGTGTGTTGTGAGAATGGAAAGTGTGTACAGTGTGTGGTGTTTGTGTGGATTGTACAGTGTGTGTTGTAAGAATGGAAAGTGTGTACATTATGTGGTACTTGTGTGGATTGTACAGTGTGTGTTGTTAGAATGGAAAGTGTGTACAGTGTTTGCTGATTGTGTGCATTGTACAGTTGGTGTTGTGAGAATGGAAAGTGTTTACAGTGTGTGGTGTTTGTGTGGTTTGTACAGTGCATGTTGTGAGGATGGAAAGTGTCTACAGTGTGTGTGGTGTTCGTGTGAATTGTACAGTGTGTGTTGTGAGAACGGAAAGTGTGTACAGTGTGTGGTTTTTGTGTGGATTGTACAGTGTGTGTTGTTAGAATGGAAAGTGTGTACAGTGTTTGCTGATTGTGTGCATTGTACAGTTGGTGTTGTGAGAATGGAAAGTGTTTACAGTGTGTGGTGTTTGTGTGGTTTGTACAATGTGTGTTGTGGGAATGGAAAGTGTGTAAAGTGTGTGGTGTTTGTGTGGATTGCACAGTGTGTGTTGTGAGGATGGAAAATGTGTACAGTGTGTGGTGTTTGTGTGTATTGTACAGTGTGTGTTGTGAGAATGGAAAGTGTCTACAGTGTGTGTGGTGTTCGTGTAAATTGTACAGTGTGTGTTGTGAGAACGGAAGGGTGTACAGTGTGTGGTTTTTGTGTGGATTGTACAGTGTGTGTTGTGAGAATGGAAAGTGTGTACAGTGTGTGGTGTTTGTGTGGATTGTACAGTGTGTGTTGTGAGAATGGAAAGTGTGTACAGTGTGTGGTATTTGTGTGGATTGTACAGTGTGTATTGTGAGAATGGAAAGTGTGTACAGTGTGTGGTGTTTGTGTGGATTGTACAATGTGTGTTGTGAGAATGGAAAGTGTGTGCAGTGTCTGTGGTATTTTCAATGTGTGTTGTGAGAACGGAAAGGGTTTACAGTGTGTGTGGTGTTTGTGTGGATTGTACATTGTGTGTTGTGAGATTGCAAAGTGTGTACAGTGTGTGTGCTGTTTGTGTGCATTACACAGTGGGTGTTGTGAGAATGGAAAGTGTGTACAGTGTGTGGTGTTTGTGTGGTTTGTACAATGTGTGTTGTAAGAATGGAAAGTGTGTACAGTGTGTGGTGTTTGTGTGGATTGTACAGTGTGTGTTGTGAGGATGGAAAGTGTGTACGTGTGTGTGGTGTTTGTGTGGATTGCACAGTGTGTGTTGTGAGGATGGAAAGGGTGTACAGTGTGTGTGGTGTTTGTGTGGATTGTAAAATGTGTGTTGTGAGAATGGAAAGTGTGTAGAGTGTGTGGTATGTACAGTGTTTGTTGTGAGAATGGAAAGTGTGTACAGTGTGTGGTATTTGTGTGGATTTTACAGTGGGTGTTGTGAGAATGGAAAGTGTGTACAGTGTGTGGTGTTTGTGTGGATTGTACAGTGTGTGTTGTGAGGATGGAAAGTGTGTACGTGTGTGTGGTGTTTGTGTGGATTGCACAGTGTGTGTTGTGAGGATGGAAAGGGTGTACAGTGTGTGTGGTGTTTGTGTGGATTGTAAAATGTGTGTTGTGAGAATGGAAAGCGTGTAGAGTGTGTGGTATGTACAGTGTTTGTTGTGAGAATGGAAAGTGTGTACAGTGTGTGGTATTTGTGTGGATTGTACAGTGGGTGTTGTGAGAATGGAAAGTGTGTACAGTGTGTGGTGTTTGTGTGGTTTGTACAATGTGTGTTGTGAGAATGGAAAGTGTGTACAGTGTGTGTGGTGTTTTTGTGGATTGTACAGTGTGTGTTGTGAGAATGGAAAGTGTGTACAGTGTGTGATGTTTGTGTGGATTGTACAGTGTGTGTTGTGAGGATGGAAAGTGTGTACAGTGTGTGGTTTTTGTGTGGATTGTACAGTGTGTGTTGTGAGAATGGAAAGTGTGTACAGTGTGTGTGCTGTTTGTGTGCATTACACAGTGGGTGTTGTGAGAATGGAAAGTGTGTACAGTGTGTGGTGTTTGTACAGTGTGTGTTGTGAGGATGGAAAGTGTGTACAGTGTGTGGTGTTTGTGTGGATTGTACAGTGTGTGTTGTGAGAATTGGAAGTGTGTACAGTGTGTGTGGTGTTTTTTTGGATTGTACAGTGTGTGTTGTGAGAATGGAAAGTTTGTACAGTGTGTGGTGTTTGTGTGGATTGTACAGTGTGTGTTGTGAGGATGGAAAGTGTGTACGTGTGTGTGGTGTTTGTGTGGATTGTACAGTGTGTGTTGTGAGGATGGAAAGTGTGTACAGTGTGTGTGGTGTTTGTGTGGATTGTACAATGTGTGTTGTGAGAATGGAAAGTGTGTACAGTGTGTGGTATGTACAGTGTTTGTTGTGAGAATGGAAAGTGTGTACAGTGTGTGGTGTTTGTGTGGATTGTACAGTGTGTGTTGTGAGAATGGAACGTGTGTACAGTGTGTGGTGTTTGTGTGGATTGTACAGTGTGTATTGTGAGAATGGAAAGTGTGTACAATGTGTGGTATTTGTGTGGATTGTACAGTGTTTTGTGAGAAAGCAAAGTCGGTACATTGTGTGTGACGATTGTGTGCATTGTACAGTTGGTGTTGTGAGAATGGAAAGTGTTTACAGTGTGTGGTGTTTGTGTGGTTTGTACAATGTGTGTTGTGGGAATGAAAAAGGTGTAAAGTGTGTGGTGTTTGTGTGGATTGTACAGTGTGTGTTGTGAGGATGGAAAATGTGTACGTGTGTGTGGTGTTTGTGTGGATTGTACATTGTGTGTTGTGAGAATGGAAAGTGTGTACAGTGTGTGGTGTTTGTGTGGATTGTACAATGTGTGTTGTGAGAATTGAAAATGTGTACAGTGTGTGTGGTGTTTGTGTGGATTGTATAGTGTGTGTTGTGAGAATGGAAAGTGTGTACAGTGTGTGTGGATTGTAAAGTGTGCGTTGTGAGAATGGAAAGTGTGTACAGTGTGTCGTGTTTGTGTGGATTGTACAATGTGTGTTGTGAGAATGGAAAGTGTGTACAGTGTGTGGTATTTGTGTGGACTGTACAGTGTGTGTTGTGAGAAAGCAAAGTCGGTACAGTGTTTGTGCTGATTGTGTGCATTGTACAGTTGGTGTTGTGAGAATGGAAAGTGTTTACAGTGTGTGGTGTTTGTGTGGATTGTACATTGTGTGTTGTGAGATTGCAAAGTGTGTACAGTGTATGTGCTGTTTGTGTGCATTACACAGTGGGTGTTGTGAGAATGGAAAGTGTGTACAGTGTGTGGTGTTTGTGTGATTTGTACAATGTGTGTTGTAAGAATGGAAAGTGTGTACAGTGTGTGGTGTTTGTGTGAATTGTACAGTGTGTGTTGTGAGAATTGGAAGTGTGTACAGTGTGATTGGTGTTTTTGTGGATTGTACAGTGTGTGTTGTGAGAATGGAAAGTGTGTACAGTGTGTGGTGTTTGTGTGGATTGTACAGTGTGTGTTGTGAGGATGGAAAGTGTGTACAGTGTGTGTGGTGTTTGTGTGGATTGTACAGTGTGTGTTGTGAGGATGGAAAGTGTGTACGTGTGTGTGGTGTTTGTGTGGATTGTACAATGTGTGTTGTGAGGATGGAAAGTGTGTAGAGTGTGTGGTATGTACAGTGTTTGTTGTGAGAATGGAAAGTGTGTACACTGTGTGTGGTGTTTGTGTGGATTTTACAGTGTGTTGTGAGAACGGAAAGTGTGTACAGTGTGTGGTTTTTGTGTGGATTGTACAGTGTGTGTTGTGAGAATGGAAAGTGTCTACAGTGTGTGTGGTGTTCGTGTGAATTGTACAGTGTGTGTTGTGAGAATGGAAAGTGTGTACATTGTGTGGTATTTGTGTGGATTGTACAGTGTGTGTTGTGAGAATGGAAAGCGTGTACAGTATGTGTGGTGTTTGTGTGGATTGTACAGTGTGTGTTGTGAGAATTTAAAATGTGTACAGTGTGTGTGGTGTTTGTGTGGATTGTATAGTGTGTGTTGTGAGAATGAAAAGTGTGTACAGTGTGTGTGGTGTTTGTGTGGATTGTACATTGTGTGTTGTGAGATTGCAAAGTGTGTACAGTGTGTGTGGTGTTTGTGTGCATTACACAGTGGGTGTTGTGAGAATGGAAAGTGTGTACAGTGTATGGTGTTTGTGTGGTTTGTGTGGTTTGTACAATGTGTGCTGTAAGAATGGAAAGTGTGTACAGTGTGTGGTGTTTGTGTGGATTGTACAGTGTGTGTTGTGATAATTGGAAGTGTGTACAGTGTGTGTGGTGTTTTTGTGGATTGTACAGTGTGTGTTGTGAGAATGGAAAGTGTGTACAGTGTGTGATGTTTGTGTGGATTGTACAGTGTGTGTTGTGAGGATGGAAAGTGTGTACGTGTGTGTGGTGTTTGTGTGGATTGTACAATGTGTGTTGTGAGAATGGAAAGTGTGTAGAGTGTGTGGTATGTACAGTGTTTGTTGTGAGAATGGAAAGTGTGTACACTGTGTGTGGTGTTTGTGTGGATTTTACAGTGTGTTGTGAGAACGGAAAGTGTGTACAGTGTGTGGTTTTTGTGTGGATTGTACAGTGTGTGTTGTCAGAATGGAAAGTGTCTACAGTGTGTGTGGTGTTCGTGTGAATTGTACAGTGTGTGTTGTGAGAATGGAAAGTGTGTACATTGTGTGGTATTTGTGTGGATTGTACAGTGTGTGTTGTGAGAATGGAAAGCGTGTACAGTATGTGTGGTGTTTGTGTGGATTGTACAGTGTGTGTTGTGAGAATTGAAAATGTGTACAGTGTGTGTGGTGTTTGTGTGGATTGTATAGTGTGTGTTGTGAGAATGAAAAGTGTGTACAGTGTGTGTGGTGTTTGTGTGGATTGTACAGTGTGTTGTGGGAATGGAAAGTGTGTAAAGTGTGTGGTGTTTGTGTGGATTGCACAGTGTGTGTTGTGAGGACGGAAAATGTGTACGTGTGTGTGCTCTTTGTGTGCATTACACAGTGGGTGTTGTGAGAATGGAAAGTGTGTACAGTGTGTGGTGTTTGTGTGGTTTGTACAATGTGTGTTGTAAGAATGGAAAGTGTGTACAGTGTGTGGTGTTTGTGTGGATTGTACAATGTGTGTTGTGCAAATGAATTGCGTGTACAGTGTGTGTGGTGTTTGTGTGGATTGTACAATGTGTGTTGTGAGAATGGAAAGTGTGTACAGTGTGTGGTGTTTTTGTGGATTTTACAATGTGTGTTGTGAGAATGGAAAGCGTGTACAGTATGTGTGGTGTTTGTGTGGATTGTACAGTGTGTGTTGTGAGAATTGAAAATGTGTACAGTGTGTGTGGTGTTTGTGTTGATTGTATAGTGTGTGTTGTGAGAATGAAAAGTGTGTACAGTGTGTGTGGTGTTTGTGTGGATTGTACAGTGTGTTTTGTGAGAATGGAAAGTGTGTACAGTGTGTGGTATTTGGGTGGATAGTACAATGTGTGTTGTGAGACTGGAAAGTGTGTACAGTGTGTGTGGTGTTTGTGTGGATTTTACAAAGTGTGTTGTGAGAATAGAAAGTGTGTACAGTGTGTGTTTTTTATGTGATTTGTACAGTGTGTGTTGTGAGGATGGAAAGTGTGTGTGGTGTTTGTGTGGATTGTACAATGTGTGTTGTGAGGATGGAAAGTGTGTACAGTGTGTGTGGTGTTTGTGTAGATTGTACAGTGTGTGTTGTGAGGATGAACTAGGTGTACAGTGTGTGGTGTTTGTGTAGATTGTACAGTGTGTGTTGTGAGGATGAACTAGGTGTACAGTGTGTGGTGTTTGTGTGGATTGTACAGTGTGTGTTTTGAGAATGGAAAGTGTGTGCAGTGTCTGTGGTATTTTCAGTGTGTGTCGTGAGTATGGAAAGTGTGTACAGTGTGTGGTGTTTGTGTGGAGTGTACAGTGTGTGTTGTGAGAATGGAATGTGTGTACAGTGTGTGGTGTTTGTGTGGATTATACAGTGTGTGTTGTGAGAATGGAAAGTGTGTACAGTGTGTGTGGTGTTTGTGTGGATTGTACAGTGTGTGTTGTGAGAATGGAAAGTGTGTACAGTGTGTGTGGTGTGTGTATAGTTTGTACAGTGTGTGTTGTGAGAATGGAAAGTGTGTACAGTGTGTGGTGTGTACAGTATCAGTGGTGTTTACAGTCTGTGTAATTGGTAGTGTTTGTTGATTTTTCAGTGTGTGTATTGTGAAAGTGCAGAGTGTGTACATTGTGTGTATAGTGTGTAATGCACACACAGTGTTTGGTGTATGTGATGTGTGTGACGTATGCTTTGTGTGCGGAGTGTGTAATGTTTGTGTATTTGGTGTGTGTATTGTGAATGTGTGTATATTCTTCTGTGTTTTGGGTAAAAAGATTAAGATTTTTCAAATCAACTTAATTAGCACTAATAGCCGTAACAGTAAACGATAAGCATTCAGTACTTGTAAAAGAGTTTCAGTCAGCACTCAGTAGTAATAATGACAATCAATTAGCACTCCTTCATTGTGGGCACCAAAACAGTACGTTATCACAACATAACTGTATAACACATGCAGTGTAGCAGTAATACTAACAAGTCAGAACTCTTTAGCATGTATTTAGCAATTAGCATTCAATGGCATGAAACTAAAACAGTACCTGAAACAGATACCAATAAGAACTCGTTATCATTAATGCTAATTAATTATCATTCATTAGCTGTAATACTGACAAGTCAGAACTCATTAGCAGTAACAATAAACAATTAGAACTTTGTAACAGAAACCAATCAGGATGCTCAGTAGCAGCATTGCTAATCAATTAGCATTCAGTAGCAATAACGCCAGCCAATTAGCACTTGTTTGCATCAATGCCAATAATGTATTTCTCAGTGGCTTTAATACCAACCCAGCAGAACTCTTTAGCATTAATGCTGACAGTCAACAAATGATCAGCACTCAGCGTGTGTAACAGAAACCAGCAGCAATACTGCCAAACAATTAGTAACACAAAATAATAAGCACTTAGTAGCAGTAATCAGTAATGCTAAATGTGTGTATATAATAATAATAATAATAATAATAATAATAATAATAATAATAATAATAGTTATTTTTATCATTGTTGTTGTTTTTGTTATTATTATTATTATTGTCTGTTCATTTTACTTTCTTCTTCCACCACCACGCACCTGTTACTGGGAATTTAACTGGGTGCATTTATAACCAATACAGAGTAAGAATAACAGCTCTGACCGTTTCTCTGTGGCATGTTGACGTGGTATTACATTGTGATGATGATTTACCCGGAGAATAAACTCCTAAATAGACTCCTGTCCTGTCAGTCATCTGCACACTGTGGTATGTGCACTACAGTGAATACAGACAGAGTATATTTGATGAGCTGTCTAACATGTGTAACATATCTTCTTTTGCATGTGTGATGACCACTCAATAAGTCAGTACGTCTTAGCATTGATGCTGACAATAAACACATGCTAGCAATAATGCTAACTAATTACCATTTAGAAACATTACTGACAACCAGTCATGAGCACTTATGCTTATCACCAGAACTCAGTAGCAGTAAAGCCAAAATCAGACAAAGGCATTAGTACTGAGTGCTGATTAGTACTCTGTCCGGGTAAAGTTCCTTAATAAGGATTTCTAAATATCCAACTCCATATGCATATATATCTTACTTTAAAGTAGCGTTAAATAATTTATATACTACTATCTTCAAATGTAGCTCTTAGGGGCTCTTTTTGGAGGTGATTATGAACTGATATCTTAGATATTTAGTGTATAAGAGCACTTGAAGTAATTTATGAAGAAATATATCCTGTTATGGCATATAAGAATGTATAGAGACAAATTATGGACTAACAGCTATTATTTAAGTTGTTTATGGACTAATGTCTCCTTTTCTAGGGTAGAGGACCATTTATTGATATTTATGAACTAAAATCTTTTATTTAGGGATATTGAGTTGTTTATGGAGTAATATATTCTATTCTAACATGCAGAAGAGGTTATAGAGATATATAATGGATTAATATTTCCTATTCTAGTGAATAAAATCTTTTATTGATTTCTAATATGGAATGTTGTCTCTTATTCTAGCACATATACAATTATACAGGAACATTTAATTATTAATTTAACCTTTAATGGCATAGCACAAAGAAGTAGATAAAGACGCACTAACATAGTCCTAATAAACACACACAGCTATCAGTGAATATTTAAATACAGTTAAATGTGTTTAAATATAAAAGATTGAACATATTTTACAGAATACGTACCTATTAATGTAAATTATTTGAAATGGATGCAGCAGATCAGCAGGAAGAGACTTGCTGGGTGTCGACTGTTGATGAGAAGTTCATGTTTAGAACACTGAGAGACTTGAGATTTCTAAGTGTCTTCTGTGACATCATAAAGGAAGACACTGCTTTTCTCTCTCTGTCTGTCTGTCTCTCTATCTCTCTCACTCTCTCTCTCTCTCTCTCTGTCTCTCTCTCTTTCTCCATACAGTCCATGTTATGAACCTATTTTAAATTCATCACAGTTTAGCCCCACCCATTTAGCCTACACTAGTTCATCAAACCTACTGAAGTTTAGCCCACATGTCAAACCCACAGTAGTTTAGCCCCACATATCAAACTTACAGTAGTTTAGCCCACATATCAAACCTGCAGTAGTTTAGCCCCACATATCGCACCTGCAGTAGTTTAGCCCCACATATCAAGCCTACAGTAGTTTAACCCACATGTCAAACCTACAGTAGTTTAGCCCCACTAGTCAAACCTACAATAGTTTAGTCCAAATATCACACGTAAAGTAGTTTACCCCCACATATCAAACCTACAGTAGTTTTGCCCAGATATCAAACCTGCAGTAGTTTAACCCACATGTCAAACCTACAGTAGTTTAGCCCCACATATCAAGCCTACAGTAGTTTGGCCCACATATCAAACCTACAGTAGTTTAGCCCCATATATCAAATCTACAGCAGTTTAGCCCACATATAAAAAAACTACAGTAGTTTAGCCCCACTAGTCAAACCTACAGTAGTTTAGCCCACATATCACACCTACAGTAGTTTAGCCCCACATATCAAACCTACAGTAGTTTAGCCCACATATCACACCTATAGTAGTTTAGCCCACATATAAAAATATACAGTACTTTAGCCCCACTTGTCAAACCTACAGTAGTTTACCCCCACATATCAAACCTACAGTAGTTTAGCCCCACATATCACACCTATAGTAGTTTAGCCCACATATAAAAAACCTACAGTAGTTTAGCCCCACTTGTCAAACCTACAGTAGTTTAGCCCACATATCACACCTACAGTAGTTTAGCCCGCATATCACACCTATAGTAGTTTAGCCCACATGTCAAACCTACAGTAGTTTAGCCCCACATATAAAACCTACAGTAGTTTAGCTCACATATAAAAAACCTACAGTACTTTAGCCCCACTTGTCAAACCTACAGTAGTTTAGCCCACATATCACACCTACAGTAGTTTAGCCCCACTAGTCAAACCTACAGTAGTTTAGCCCCACTTGTCAAACCTACAGTAGTTTAGCCCCACATATAAAACCTACAGTAGTTTAGCTCACATATAAAAAACCTACAGTACTTTAGCCCCACATATCAAACCTACAGTAGTTTAGCCCCACATATCAAACCTACAGCAGTTTAGCCTCACATATCAAACCTACAGTAGTTTAGCCCACATATCAAACCTACAGCAGTTTAGCCTCACATATCAAACCTACAGCAGTTTAGCCCACATATCAAACCTACAGCAGTTTAGCTACACATATCAAACCTACAGCAGTTTAGCCTCACATATCAAACCTACAGCAGTTTAGCCTCACATATCAAACCTACAGCAGTTTAGCCTCACATATCAAACCTACAACAGTTTAGCCCACATATCAAACCTACAGCAGTTTAGCCCACATATCAAACCTACAGCAGTTTAGCCCACATATCAAACCTACAGCAGTTTAGCCTCACATATCAAACCTACAGCAGTTTAGCCTCACATATCAAACCCACAGCACTTTAGCCTCACATATCAAACCTATGGCAGTTTAGCCAACATATCAAACCTACGGCAGTTTAGCCTCACATATCAAACCTACAGTAGTTTAGCCCCACATATCAAACCTACAGCTGTTTAGCCCCACATATTAGACCTACATTAGTTTAGCCCCACATATTAGACCTAAAGTAGTATAGCCCCACATATTAGACCTACAGTAGTTTAGCCCCACATATCAAACATACAGTAGTTTAGTCCCACTCATTAAACCTACAGTAGTTTAGCTTCTCCCATCAAACCTACAGCAGTTTAGCCCACATATCACACCTATAGTAGTTTAGCCCACATATAAAAATATACAGTACTTTAGCCCCACTTGTCAAACCTACAGTAGTTTACCCCCACATATCAAACCTACAGTAGTTTAGCCCCACATATCACACCTATAGTAGTTTAGCCCACATATAAAAAACCTACAGTAGTTTAGCCCCACTTGTCAAACCTACAGTAGTTTAGCCCACATATCACACCTACAGTAGTTTAGCCCGCATATCACACCTATAGTAGTTTAGCCCACATGTCAAACCTACAGTAGTTTAGCCCCACATATAAAACCTACAGTAGTTTAGCTCACATATAAAAAACCTACAGTACTTTAGCCCCACTTGTCAAACCTACAGTAGTTTAGCCCACATATCACACCTACAGTAGTTTAGCCCCACTAGTCAAACCTACAGTAGTTTAGCCCCACTTGTCAAACCTACAGTAGTTTAGCCCCACATATAAAACCTACAGTAGTTTAGCTCACATATAAAAAACCTACAGTACTTTAGCCCCACTTGTCAAACCTACAGTAGTTTAGCCCACATATCAAACCTACAGTAGTTTAGCCCCACATATCAAACCTACAGCAGTTTAGCCTCACATATCAAACCTACAGTAGTTTAGCCCACATATCAAACCTACAGCAGTTTAGCCTCACATATCAAACCTACAGCAGTTTAGCCCACATATCAAACCTACAGCAGTTTAGCTACACATATCAAACCTACAGCAGTTTAGCCTCACATATCAAACCTACAGCAGTTTAGCCTCACATATCAAACCTACAGCAGTTTAGCCTCACATATCAAACCTACAACAGTTTAGCCCACATATCAAACCTACAGCAGTTTAGCCCACATATCAAACCTACAGCAGTTTAGCCCACATATCAAACCTACAGCAGTTTAGCCTCACATATCAAACCTACAGCAGTTTAGCCTCACATATCAAACCTACAGCACTTTAGCCTCACATATCAAACCTATGGCAGTTTAGCCAACATATCAAACCTACGGCAGTTTAGCCTCACATATCAAACCTACAGTAGTTTAGCCCCACATATCAAACCTACAGCTGTTTAACCCCACATATTAGACCTACATTAGTTTAGCCCCACATATTAGACCTACAGTAGTTTAGCCCCACATATTAGACCTACAGTAGTTTAGCCCCACATATCAAACATACAGTAGTTTAGTCCCACTCATTAAACCTACAGTAGTTTAGCTTCTCCCATCAAACCTACAGCAGTTTAGCCCCACATATCAAACCTACAGCAGTTTAGCCCACATATCAAACCTACAGCAGTTTAGCCCCACATATCAAACATACAGCAGTTTAGCCCCACGTATCAAACATACAATAGTTTAGCCCTGCCCTTCAAACATATAGCAGTTTAGCCCCTCCCATCAAACCTACAGTAGTTTAGCCCCAGATATCAAACCTACAGCAGTTTAGCCCCACCCATCAATCCTACAGTAGTTTAGCCTCACATATCAAACCTACAGCACTTTAGCTACACATATCAAACCTACAGCACTTTAGCTACACATATCAAACCTACAGCAGTTTAGCCCACATATCAAACCTACAGTAGTTTAGCCCCACTTGTCAAACCTACAGTATTTTAGCCCACATATCAAACTTACAGTAGTTTAGCCCCACATATCACACCTACAGTAGTTTAGCCCACATATAAAAACATACAATACTTTAACCCCACTTGTCAAACCTACATTGTTTTAGCCCACATATCAAACTTACAGTAGTTTAGCCCACATATAAAACCTACAGTAGTTTAGCTCACATATAAAAAACCTACAGTACTTTAGCCCCACTTGTCAAACCTACAGTAGTTTAGCCCACATATCAAACCTACAGTAGTTTAGCCTCACATATCAAACCTACAGCAGTTTAGCCTCACATATCAAACCTACAGTAGTTTAGCCTCACATATCAAACCTACAGCAGTTTAGCCCACATATCAAACCTACAGCAGTTTAGCTACACATATCAAACCTACAGCAGTTTAGCCTCACATATCAAACCTACAGCAGTTTAGCCTCACATATCAAACCTACAGCAGTTTAGCCTCACATATCAAACCTACAACAGTTTAGCCCACATATCAAACCTACAGCAGTTTAGCCCACATATCAAACCTACAGCAGTTTAGCCCACATATCAAACCTACAGCAGTTTAGCCTCACATATCAAACCTACAGCAGTTTAGCCTCACATATCAAACCTACAGCACTTTAGCCTCACATATCAAACCTATGGCAGTTTAGCCAACATATCAAACCTACAGCAGTTTAGCCTCACATATCAAACCAACAGTAGTTTAGCCCCACATATCAAACCTACAGCTGTTTAGCCCCACATATTAGACCTACAGTAGTTTAGCCCCACATATTAGACCTACAGTAGTTTAGCCCCACATATTAGACCTAAAGTAGTTTAGCCCCACATATCAAACATACAGTAGTTTAGTCCCACTCATTAAACCTACAGTAGTTTAGCTTCTCCCATCAAACCTACAGCAGTTTAGCCCCACATATCAAACCTACAGCAGTTTAGCCCACATATCAAACCTACAGCAGTTTAGCCCCACATATCAAACATACAGCAGTTTAGCCCCACGTATCAAACATACAATAGTTTAGCCCTGCCCTTCAAACATATAGCAGTTTAGCCCCTCCCATCAAACCTACAGTAGTTTAGCCCCAGATATCAAACCTACAGCAGTTTAGCCCCACCCATCAAACCTACAGTAGTTTAGCCTCACATATCAAACCTACAGCACTTTAGCTACACATATCAAACCTACAGCACTTTAGCTACACATATCAAACCTACAGCAGTTTAGCCCACATATCAAACCTACAGTAGTTTAGCCCCACTTGTCAAACCTACAGTATTTTAGCCCAAATATCAAACTTACAGTAGTTTAGCCCCACATATCACACCTACAGTAGTTTAGCCCACATATAAAAACATACAATACTTTAACCCCACTTGTCAAACCTACATTATTTTAGCCCACATATCAAACTTACAGTAGTTTAGCCCACATATAAAACCTACAGTAGTTTAGCTCACATATAAAAAACCTACAGTACTTTAGCCCCACTTGTCAAACCTACAGTAGTTTAGCCCACATATCAAACCTACAGTAGTTTAGCCTCACATATCAAACCTACAGCAGTTTAGCCTCACATATCAAACCTACAGTAGTTTAGCCCACATATCAAACCTACAGCAGTTTAGCCTCACATATCAAACCTACAGCAGTTTAGCCCACATATCAAACCTACAGCAGTTTAGCTACACATATCAAACCTACAGCAGTTTAGCCTCACATATCAAACCTACAGCAGTTTAGCCTCACATATCAAACCTACAGCAGTTTAGCCTCACATATCAAACCTACAACAGTTTAGCCCACATATCAAACCTACAGCAGTTTAGCCCACATATCAAACCTACAGCAGTTTAGCCTCACATATCAAACCTACAGTAGTTTAGCCCACATATCAAACCTACAGCTGTTTAGCCCCACATATTAGACATACAGTAGTTTAGCCCCACATATTAGACCTACAGTAGTTTAGCTGCACATATCAAACATACAGTAGTTTAGTCCCACTCATTAAACCTACAGTAGTTTAGCTTCTCCCATCAAACTTACAGCAGTTTAGCCCCACATATCAAGCCTAAAGTACTTTAGCCCCTCCCATCAAACTTACAGCAGTTTAGCCCCACATATCAAACCTACAGCAGTTTAGCCCCACATATCAAACCTACAGCAGATTAGCCCCACATATCAAACCTACAGTAGTTTAGCTTCTCCCTTCAAACCTACAGCAGTTTAGCCCCACATATCAAACCTACAGCACTTTAGCTACATATATCAAACCTACAGCAGTTTAGCCTCACATATCAAACCTACAATAGTTCAGCCCACATATCAAACCTACAGCAGTTTAGCCCCTCCCATCAAACCTACAGTAGTTTATCCCCAAATATCAAACCTACAGCAGTTTAGCCCACATATCAAACCTACAGAGGTTTAGCCCACATATCAAACCTACAGCAGTTTAGCCTCACATATCAAACCTACAGCCGTTTAGCCTCACATATCAAACCTACAGTACTTTAGCTACACATATCAAACCTACAGCACTTTAGCCCACATATCAAACCTACAGCAGTTTAGCCTCACATATCAAACGTACAGCACTTTAGCTACACATATCAAACCTACAGCACTTTAGCCCACATATCAAACCTACGGCAGTTTAGCCCACATATCAAACCTACAGCAGTTTAGCCTCACATATCAAACCTACAGTAGTTTAGCCCCACATATCAAACATACAGCAGTTTAGCCCACATATCAAACATACAGCTGTTTAGCCCCACATATTAGACCTACAGTAGTTTAGCCCCACATATTAGACCTACAGTAGTTTAGCCCCACATATCAAACATACAGTAGTTTAGTCCCACTCATTAAACCTACAGTAGTTTAGCTTCTCCCATCAATCCTACAGCAATTTAGCCCCACATATCAAACCTACAGCAGTTTAGCCCACATATCAAACCTACAGCAGTTTAGCCCCACATATCAAACCTACAGCAGTTTAGCCCCACGTATCAAACATACAATAGTTTAGCCCTGCCCTTCAAACATGTAGCAGTTTAGCCCCTCCCATCAAACCTACAATAGTTTAGCTCCAGATATCAAACCTACAGCAGTTTAGCCCCACCCATCAAACCTACAGCAGTTTTGCCTCACATATCAAACCTACAGCAGTTTAGCTACATATATCAAACCTACAGCACTTTAGCTACACATATCAAACCTACAGCAGTTTAGCCCCACTTGTCAAACCTACAGTATTTTAGCCCACATATCAAACTTACAGTAGCTTAGCCCCACATATCACACCTACAGTAGTTTAGCCCACATATAAAAACATACAATACTTTAACCCCACTTGTCAAACCTACAGTATTTTAGCCCACATATCAAACTTACAGTAGTTTAGTCCCACATATCAAACCTACAGTATCTTAGCCCCTCCCATCAAACCTACAGCTGTTTAGCCCACATATCAAACCTACAGCACTTTAGCTACACATATCAAACCTACAGCAGTTTAGCCCCACATATCAATCCTACAGTAGTTTAGCCCCACTTGTCAAACGTACAGTATTTTAGCCCACATATCAAACTTACAGTAGTTTAGTCCCACATATCAAACCTACAGTATCTTAGCCCCTCCCATCAAACCTACAGCTGTTTAGCCCCACATATGAAACCTACAGCACTTTAGCTACACATATCAAACCTACAGCAGTTTAGCCCCACATATCAAACATGCAACAGTTTAGCCCCACGTATCAAACATACAATAGTTTAGCCCTGCCCTTCAAACATGTAGCAGTTTAGCCCCTCCCATCAAACCTACAGTAGTTTAGCCCCACATATCAAACCTACAGTAGTTTAGCCTCACATATCAAACCTACAGCAGTTTAGCTACACATATCAAACCTACAGCACTTTAGCTACACATATCAAACATACAGCAGTTTAGCCCCATTTGTCAAACCTACAGTAGTTTAGCCCCATTTGTCAAACCTACAGTATTTTAGCCCACATGTCAAACCTACAGCAGTTTAGCCTCACATATCAAACCTACAGCACTTTAGCTACACATATCAAACCCACAGCACTTTAGCTACACATATCAAACATACAGCAGTTTAGCCCCATTTGTCAAACCTACAGTAGTTTAGCCCCATTGGTCAAACCTACAGTATTTTAGCCCACATGTCAAACCTACAGCAGTTTAGCCTCACATATCAAACCTACAGCAGTTTAGCCCACATATCAAACCTACAGCAGTTTAGCCCACATATCAAACCTACAGCAGTTTAGCCTCACATATCAAACCTACAGCAGTTTAGCATCACATATCAAACCTACAGCAGTTTAGCCTCACATATCAAACCTACAGCAGTTTAGCCCCACATATCAAACCTACAGCAGTTTAGCCTCACATATCAAACCTACAGCAGTTTAGCCCCACATATCAAACCTACAGCAGTTTAGCCTCACATATCAAACCTACAGCAGTTTAGCCTCACATATCAAACCTACAGCAGTTTAGCCTCACATATCAAACCTACAGTAGTTTAGCCCCACATATCCAGCCTACAGTTGTTTAGCTGCTCCCATATCTGTTGAAGTGGGTGTTGTTTCTGCAGGCGATTTGTATCAGAATTATTAGAGGTGAGGGTGATGGCCAGCAATACAGAACAGCCAGAGACTAGACAGCTCATTTACATATATCAGCCTTAAGGGTACAGAAATAGAAACAGTCTGTTAAATTTTTTGTGAGTTAAAATTAATATCAGCTAAAATAAAGTTAAAAAAAAAACAATTCATAGTAAAAAACATAATATTACAAGAGATACAAAGAAGCACTAACATAGTCCTAATAAACACACACAGCTATCAGTGAATATTTAAATACAGTTAAATGTGTTTAAATATAAAAGATTGAACATATTTTACAGAATACGTACCTATTAATGTAAATTATTTGAAATGGATGCAGCAGATCAGCAGGAAGAGACTTGCTGGGTGTCGACTGTTGAAGAGAAGTTCATGTTTAGAACACTGAGAGACTTGAGATTTCTAAGTGTCCTCTGTGACATCATAAAGGAAGACACTGCTTTTCTCTCTCTTTCTGTCTCTCTATCTCTCTCACTCTCTCTCTCTCTCTCTCTCTCTCTCTCTTTCTCCATACAGTCCATGTTATGAACCTATTTTAAATTAATCACAGTTTAGCCCCACCCATTTAGCCTACACTAGTTCATCAAACCTACTGAAGTTTAGCCCACATGTCAAACCCACAGTAGTTTAGCCCCACATATCAAACCTACAGTAGTTTAGCCCACATATCAAACCTGCAGTAGTTTAGCCCCACATATCAAACCTCCAGTAGTTTAGCCCACATATCAAACCTGCAGTAGTTTAGCCCCACATATCGCACCTATAGTAGTTTAGCCCACATATCAAACATACAATAGTTTAGTCCACATATCACACTTACAGTAGTTTACCCCCACATATCAAACCTACAGTAGTTTAGCCACACTAGTCAAACCTACAGTAGTTTAGCCCACATATCACACCTACAGTAGTTTAGCCCCACATATCGCACCTACAGTAGTTTAGCCCCACATATCAAACCTAGAATACTTTAGCCCCACATATCAAACCTACAATAGTTTAGTCCACATATCACACTTACAGTAGTTTACCCCCACATATCAAACCTGCAGTAGTTCAACCCATATGTCAAACCTACAGTAGTTTAGCCCACATATCAAACCTACAGTAGTTTAGCCCACATATCAAACCTACAGTAGTTTAGCCCACATATCACACCTACAGTAGTTTAGCCCCACATATCGCACCTACAGTAGTTTAGCCCCACATATCAAACCTAGAATACTTTAGCCCCACATATCAAACCTACAATAGTTTAGTCCACATATCACACTTACAGTAGTTTACCCCCACATATCAAACCTACAGTAGTTTAGCCACACTAGTCAAACCTACAGTAGTTTAGCCCGCATATCACACCTACAGTAGTTTAGCCCCACATATCGCACCTACAGTAGTTTAGCCCCACATATCAAACCTAGAATACTTTAGCCCCACATATCAAACCTACAGCAGTTTAGCCCCACATATCAAACCTACAGCAGTTTAGCCTCACATATCAAACCTACAGCAGTTTAGCCCCACATATCAAACCTACAGCAGTTTAGCCTCACATATCAAACCTACAGCAGTTTAGCCTCACATATCAAACCTACAGTAGTTTAGCTACACATATCAAACATACAGCAGTTTAGCCCACATATCAAACCTACAGCAGTTTAGCCCCACATATCAAACCTACAGTAGTTTAGCTACACATATCAAACATACAGCAGTTAAGCCTCACATATCAAACCTACAGTAGTTTAGCCCCACATATCCAGCCTACAGTTGTTTAGCTGCTCCCATATCTGTTGAAGTGGGTGTTGTTTCTGCAGGCGATTTGTATCAGAATTATTAGAGGTGAGGGTGATGACCAGCAATACAGAACAGCCAGAGACTAGACAGCCCATTTACATATATCAGCCTTAAGGGTACAGAAATAGAAACAGTCTGTTAAATTTTTTGTGAGTTAAAATTAATATCAGCTAAAATAAAGTTAAAAAAAAAAACAATTCATAGTAAAAAACATAATATTACAAGAGATACAAAGAAGTAGATGAAGACGCACTAACATAGTCCTAATAAACACACACAGCTATCAGTGAATATTTAAATACAGTTAAATGTGTTTAAATATAAAAGATTGAACATATTTTACAGAATACGTACCTATTAATGTAAATTATTTGAAATGGATGCAGCAGATCAGCAGGAAGAGACTTGCTGGGTGTCGACTGTTGAAGAGAAGTTCATGTTTAGAACACTGAGAGACTTGAGATTTCTAAGTGTCTTCTGTGACATCATAAAGGAAGACACTGCTTTTCTTTCTCTTTCTGTCTCTCTATCTCTCTCACTCTCTCTCTGTCTCTCTCTCTCTCTCTCTGTCTCTCTCTCTTTCTCCATACAGTCCATGTTATGAAAAAGCCTATTTTAAATTCATCACAGTTTAGCCCCACCAATTTAGCCTACACTAGTTCATCAAACCTACTGAAGTTTAGCCCCACATATCAAACCTACAGTAGTTTAGCCCACATATCAAACCTGCAGTAGTTTAACCCACATCTCAAACCTACAGTAGTTTAGCCTCACATATCAAACCTACATTAGTTTAGCACACATTTCAAACCTAAAGTAGTTTAGCCCACATATCACACCTACAGTAGTTTAGCCCCACATATCGCACCTACAGTAGTTTAGCCCCACATATCGCACCTACAGTAGTTTAGCCCCACATATCGCACCTACAGTAGTTTAGCCCCACATATCGCACCTATAGTAGTTTAGCCCATATATCAAACCTACAGTAGTTTAGCCCCACATATCGCACCTACAGTAGTTTAGCCTACATATCACACCTACAGTAGTTTAGCTCACATATCGCACCTACAGTAGTTTAGCCCCACATATCACACCTACAGTAGTTTAGCCCCACATATCGCACCTATAGTAGTTTAGCCCACATATCAAACCTACAATAGTTTAGTCCACATATCACACTTACAGTAGTTTACCCCCACATATCAAACCTACAATAGTTTAGTCCACATATCACACTTACAGTAGTTTACCCCCACATATCAAACCTACAGTAGTTTAGCCACAGTAGTCAGACCTACAGTAGTTTAGCCCACATATCACACCTACAGTAGTTTAGCCCCACATATCGCACCTACAGTAGTTTAGCCCCGCATATCAAACCTAGAATACTTTAGCCCCACATATCAAACCTACAATAGTTTAGTCCACATATCACACTTACAGTAGTTTACCCCCACATATCAAACCTGCAGTAGTTCAACCCATATGTCAAACCTACAGTAGTTTAGCCCACATATCAAACCTACAGTAGTTTAGCCCACATATCAAACCTACAGTAGTTTAGCCCACATATCACACCTACAGTAGTTTAGCCCACATATCAAACCTACAGTAGTTTAGCCCACATATCAAACCTACAGTAGTTTAGCCCACATATCACACCTACAGTAGTTTAGCCCCACATATCGCACCTATAGTAGTTTAGCCCACATATCAAACCTACAATAGTTTAATCCACATATCACACTTACAGTAGTTTAACCCCACATATCAAACCTACATTAGTTTAGCCACACTAGTCAAACCTAGAGTAGTTTAGCCCACATATCACACCTACAGTAGTTTAGCCCCACATATCGCACCTACAGTAGTTTAGCCCCACATATCAAACCTAGAATACTTTAGCCCCACATATTAAACCTACAATAGTTTAGTCCACATATCACACTTACAGTAGTTTACCCCCACATATCAAACCTACAATAGTTTAGCCACACTAGTCAAACCTACAGTAGTTTAGCCCCACATATCACACCTACAGTAGTTTATCCCACATATCACACCTATAGTAGTTTAGGCCACATATAAAAACATACAGTACTTTAGCCCCACTTGTCAAACCTACAGTAATTTAGCCCACATATCACACCCACAGTAGTTTAGCCCACATATCACACCTATAGTAGTTTAGCCCACATATAAAAAACCTACAGTAGTTTAGCCCCACTTGTCAAACCTACAGTAGTTTAGCCCACATATCACACCTACAGTAGTTTAGCCCCACTTGTCAAACCTACAGTAGTTTAGCCCCACATATCAAACCTACAGTAGTTTAGCCCCACATATCAAACCTACAGCAGTTTAGCCCACATATCAAACCTACAGCAGTTCAACCCCACATATTAAACCTACAGTAGTTTAGCCCCACATATCAAACATACAGTAGTTTAGTCCCACATATCAAACCTACAGGACTTTACCCCTCCCATCAAACCTACAGAAGTTCAGTCCACATATCACACTTACAGTAGTTTACCCCCACATATCAAACCTACAGTAGTTTAGCCCCACATATCAAACCTACAGCAGTTTAGCCCACATATGAAAAAACTACAGTAGTTTAGCCCCACTAGTCAAACCTACAGTAGTTTAGCCCACATATTACACCTACAGTAGTTGAGCCCCACATATCAAACCTACAGTAGTTTATCCCACATATCACACCTATAGTAGTTTAGCCCACATATAAAAACATACAGTACTTTATCCCCACTTGTCAAACCTACAGTAGTTTAGCCCCACATATCAAACCTACATATAAAACACCTACAGCAGTTTAGCCCCACTTGTCAAACCTACAGTAGTTTAGCCCACGTATCACACCTACAGTAGTTTAGTCCCACATATCAAACCTACAATAGTTTAGCCCACATATCACACCTACAGTAGTTCAGCCCCACATATTAAACCTACAGTAGTTTAGCCCCACATATCAAACATACAGTAGTTTAGTCCCACATATCAAACCTACAGGACTTTACCCCTCCCATCAAACCTACAGAAGTTCAGTCCACATATCACACTTACAGTAGTTTACCCCCACATATCGAACCTACAATAGTTTAGTCCACATATCACACTTACAGTAGTTTACCCCCACATATCAAACCTACAGTAGTTTAGCCCCACATATCAAACCTACAGCAGTTTAGCCCACATATGAAAAAACTACAGTAGTTTAGCCCCACTAGTCAAACCTACAGTAGTTTAGCCCACATATTACACCTACAGTAGTTGAGCCCCACATATCAAACCTACAGTAGTTTATCCCACATATCACACCTACAGTAGTTTAGCCCCACATATCGCACCTACAGTAGTTTAGCCCCGCATATCAAACCTAGAATACTTTAGCCCCACATATCAAACCTACAATAGTTTAGTCCACATATCACACTTACAGTAGTTTACCCCCACATATCAAACCTGCAGTAGTTCAACCCATATGTCAAACCTACAGTAGTTTAGCCCACATATCAAACCTACAGTAGTTTAGCCCACATATCAAACCTACAGTAGTTTAGCCCACATATCACACCTACAGTAGTTTAGCCCACATATCAAACCTACAGTAGTTTAGCCCACATATCAAACCTACAGTAGTTTAGCCCACATATCACACCTACAGTAGTTTAGCCCCACATATCGCACCTATAGTAGTTTAGCCCACATATCAAACCTACAATAGTTTAATCCACATATCACACTTACAGTAGTTTAACCCCACATATCAAACCTACATTAGTTTAGCCACACTAGTCAAACCTAGAGTAGTTTAGCCCACATATCACACCTACAGTAGTTTAGCCCCACATATCGCACCTACAGTAGTTTAGCCCCACATATCAAACCTAGAATACTTTAGCCCCACATATTAAACCTACAATAGTTTAGTCCACATATCACACTTACAGTAGTTTACCCCCACATATCAAACCTACAATAGTTTAGCCACACTAGTCAAACCTACAGTAGTTTAGCCCCACATATCACACCTACAGTAGTTTATCCCACATATCACACCTATAGTAGTTTAGGCCACATATAAAAACATACAGTACTTTAGCCCCACTTGTCAAACCTACAGTAATTTAGCCCACATATCACACCCACAGTAGTTTAGCCCACATATCACACCTATAGTAGTTTAGCCCACATATAAAAAACCTACAGTAGTTTAGCCCCACTTGTCAAACCTACAGTAGTTTAGCCCACATATCACACCTACAGTAGTTTAGCCCCACTTGTCAAACCTACAGTAGTTTAGCCCCACATATCAAACCTACAGTAGTTTAGCCCCACATATCAAACCTACAGCAGTTTAGCCCACATATCAAACCTACAGCAGTTCAACCCCACATATTAAACCTACAGTAGTTTAGCCCCACATATCAAACATACAGTAGTTTAGTCCCACATATCAAACCTACAGGACTTTACCCCTCCCATCAAACCTACAGAAGTTCAGTCCACATATCACACTTACAGTAGTTTACCCCCACATATCAAACCTACAGTAGTTTAGCCCCACATATCAAACCTACAGCAGTTTAGCCCACATATGAAAAAACTACAGTAGTTTAGCCCCACTAGTCAAACCTACAGTAGTTTAGCCCACATATTACACCTACAGTAGTTGAGCCCCACATATCAAACCTACAGTAGTTTATCCCACATATCACACCTATAGTAGTTTAGCCCACATATAAAAACATACAGTACTTTATCCCCACTTGTCAAACCTACAGTAGTTTAGCCCCACATATCAAACCTACATATAAAACACCTACAGCAGTTTAGCCCCACTTGTCAAACCTACAGTAGTTTAGCCCACGTATCACACCTACAGTAGTTTAGTCCCACATATCAAACCTACAATAGTTTAGCCCACATATCACACCTACAGTAGTTCAGCCCCACATATTAAACCTACAGTAGTTTAGCCCCACATATCAAACATACAGTAGTTTAGTCCCACATATCAAACCTACAGGACTTTACCCCTCCCATCAAACCTACAGAAGTTCAGTCCACATATCACACTTACAGTAGTTTACCCCCACATATCGAACCTACAATAGTTTAGTCCACATATCACACTTACAGTAGTTTACCCCCACATATCAAACCTACAGTAGTTTAGCCCCACATATCAAACCTACAGCAGTTTAGCCCACATATGAAAAAACTACAGTAGTTTAGCCCCACTAGTCAAACCTACAGTAGTTTAGCCCACATATTACACCTACAGTAGTTGAGCCCCACATATCAAACCTACAGTAGTTTATCCCACATATCACACCTATAGTAGTTTAGCCCACATATAAAAACATACAGTACTTTATACCCACTTGTCAAACATACAGTAGTTTAGCCCCACATATCAAACCTACATATAAAACACCTACAGCAGTTTAGCCCCACTTGTCAAACCTACAGTAGTTTAGCCCACGTATCACACCTACAGTAGTTTAGTCCCACATATCAAACCTACAATAGTTTAGCCCACATATCACACCTACAGTAGTTTAGCCCCATTTGTCAAACCTACAGTATTTTAGCTCACATATCAAACTTACAGTAGTTTAGCCCCACATATCACACCTACAGTAGTTTAGCCCACATATCACACCTACAGTAGTTTAGCCCACATATAAAAACATACAATACTTTAACCCCACTTGTCAAACCTACAGTATTTTAGCCCACATATCAAACTTACAGTAGTTTAGTCCCACATATCAAACCTACAGTATCTTAGCCCCTCCCATCAAACCTACAGCTGTTTAGCCCACATATCAAACCAACAGCACTTTAGCTACACATATCACACCTACAGTAGTTTAGCCTCACATATCAAACCTACAGTAGTTTAGTCCCACATATCAAATCTACAGTACTTTACCCCTCCCATCAAACCTACAGTAGTTTAGCCCCACATATCAAACCTACAATAGTTTAGTCCACATATCACACTTACAGTAGTTTACCCCCACATATCAAACCTACAGCAGTTTATCCCACATATCACACCTATAGTAGTTTAGCACACATATGAAAAAACTACAGTAGTTCAGCCCCACTAGTCAAACCTACAGTAGTTTAGCCCACATATCACACCTACAGTAGTTGAGCCCCACATATCAAACCTACAGTAGTTTATCCCACATATCACACCTATAGTACTTTAGCCCACATATAGAAAACATACAGTACTTTATCCCCACTTGTCAAACCTACAGTAGTTTACCCCACATATCAAACATACAGTAGTTTAGCCCCACATATCAAACCTACATATACAATACCTACAGTAGTTTAGCCCCACTTGTCAAACCTACAGTAGTTTAGCCCACATATCACACCTACAGTAGTTTAGCCCACATATCACACCTATAGTAGTTTAGCCCACACATAAAAAACCTATAGTAGTTTAGCCCCACTTGTCAAACCTACAGTAGTTTAGCCCACATATCACACCTACAGTAGTTTAGCCCCACATATCAAACTTACAGTAGTTTAGCCCCACATATTAAACCTACAGCAGTTTAGCCCACATATGAAAAAACTACAGTAGTTTAGCCCCACTAGTCAAACCTACAGTAGTTTAGCCCACATATTACACCTACAGTAGTTGAGCCCCACATATCAAACCTACAGTAGTTTATCCCACATATCACACCTATAGTAGTTTAGCCCACATATAAAAACATACAGTACTTTATCCCCACTTGTCAAACCTACAGTAGTTTAGCCCCACATATCAAACCTACATATAAAACACCTACAGCAGTTTAGCCCCACTTGTCAAACCTACAGTAGTTTAGCCCACGTATCACACCTACAGTAGTTTAGTCCCACATATCAAACCTACAATAGTTTAGCCCACATATCACACCTACAGTAGTTCAGCCCCACATATTAAACCTACAGTAGTTTAGCCCCACATATCAAACATACAGTAGTTTAGTCCCACATATCAAACCTACAGGACTTTACCCCTCCCATCAAACCTACAGAAGTTCAGTCCACATATCACACTTACAGTAGTTTACCCCCACATATCAAACCTACAATAGTTTAGTCCACATATCACACTTACAGTAGTTTACCCCCACATATCAAACCTACAGTAGTTTAGCCCCACATATCAAACCTACAGCAGTTTAGCCCACATATGAAAAAACTACAGTAGTTTAGCCCCACTAGTCAAACCTACAGTAGTTTAGCCCACATATTACACCTACAGTAGTTGAGCCCCACATATCAAACCTACAGTAGTTTATCCCACATATCACACCTATAGTAGTTTAGTCCACATATAAAAACATACAGTACTTTATCCCCACTTGTCAAACCTACAGTAGTTTAGCCCCACATATCAAACCTACATATAAAACACCTACAGCAGTTTAGCCCCACTTGTCAAACCTACAGTAGTTTAGCCCACGTATCACACCTACAGTAGTTTAGTCCCACATATCAAACCTACAATAGTTTAGCCCACATATCACACCTACAGTAGTTTAGCCCCACTTGTCAAACCTACAGTATTTTAGCTCACATATCAAACTTACAGTAGTTTAGCCCCACATATCACACCTACAGTAGTTTAGCCGCACATATCAAACCTACAGTAGTTTAGCCCACATATCACACCTACAGTAGTTTAGCCCACATATAAAAACATACAATACTTTAACCCCACTTGTCAAACCTACAGTATTTTAGCCCACATATCAAACTTACAGTAGTTTAGTCCCACATATCAAACCTACAGTATCTTAGCCCCTCCCATCAAACCTACAGCTGTTTAGCCCACATATCAAACCAACAGCACTTTAGCTACATATATCACACCTACAGTAGTTTAGCCTCACATATCAAACCTACAGTAGTTTAGTCCCACATATCAAACCTACAGTACTTTACCCCTCCCATCAAACCTACAGTAGTTTAGCCCCACATATCAAACCTACAATAGTTTAGTCCACATATCACACTTACAGTAGTTTACCCCCACATATCAAACCTACAGCAGTTTATCCCACATATCACACCTATAGTAGTTTAGCCCACATATGAAAAAACTACAGTAGTTTAGCCCCACTAGTCAAACCTACAGTAGTTTAGCCCACATATCACACCTACAGTAGTTGAGCCCCACATATCAAACCTACAGTAGTTTATCCCACATATCACACCTATAGTAGTTTAGCCCACATATAAAAAACATACAGTACTTTATCCCCACTTGTCAAACCTACAGTAGTTTACCCCACACATCAAACATACAGTAGTTTAGCCCCACATATCAAACCTACATATACAATTCCTACAGTAGTTTAGCCCCACTTGTCAAACCTACAGTAGTTTAGCCCACATATCACACCTACAGTAGTTTAGCCCACATATCACACCTATAGTAGTTTAGCCCACACATAAAAAACCTATAGTAGTTTAGCCCCACTTGTCAAACCTACAGTAGTTTAGCCCACATATCACACCTACAGTAGTTTAGCCCCACATATCAAACTTACAGTAGTACAGCCCCACATATTAAACCTACAGTAGTTTAGCCCAACTTGTCAAACCTACAGTAGTTTGGCCCCACATATCAAACCTACAGTAGATTAGCCCCACATATCAAACCTACAGTAGTTTAGCTCACATATACAAAACCTACAGTACTTTAGCCCCACTTGTCAAACCTACAGTAGTTTAGCCCACATATAAAAAACCTACAGTACTTTAGCCCTATTTGTCAACCCTACAGTAGTTTAGCCCGCATATCACACCTACAGTAGTTTAGCCCCACATATCAAACCTACAGTAGTTATAAAAAACTTACAGTACTTACAGCACATAAAAAAAACTTACAGTGCTTTAACCCCACATGTAAAACCTACAGTACTTTAGCCCCACTTGTCAAACCTACAGTATTTTAGCCCACATATCAAACTTACAGTAGTTTAGCCCCACATATCACACCTACAGTAGTTTAGCCCCACATATCAAACCTACAGTAGTTTAGCCCACATATCACACCTACAGTAGTTTAGCCAACATATAAAAAACATACAATACTTTAACCCCACTTGTCAAACCTACAGTATTTTAGCCCACATATCAAACTTACAGTAGTTTAGTCTCACATATCAAACCTACAGTATCTTAGCCCCTCCCATCAAACCTACAGCTGTTTAGCCCACATATCAAACCTACAGCAGTTTAGCCTCACATATCAAACCTACAGTAGTTTAGTCCCACATATCAAACCTATAGTACTTTAGCCCCTCCCATCAAACCTACAGTATCTTAGCCCCTCCCATCAAACCTACAGCTGTTTAGCCCATATATCAAACCAACAGCAGTTTAGCCTTACATATCAAACCTACAGTAGTTTAGCCCCACATATCAAACATACAGTAGTTTAGTCCCACATATCAAACCTACAGTACTTTAGCCCTTCCCATCAAACATATAATAGTTTAGTCCCACATATCAAACCTACAGCTGTTTAGCCCACATATCAAACCTACAGCTGTTTAGCCCCACATATTAGACCTACAGTAGTTTAGCCCCACATATCAAACATACAGTAGTTTAGTCCCACTCATTAAACCTACAGTAGTTTAGCTTCTCCCATCAAACCTACAGCAGTTTAGCCCCACATATCAAACCTACAGTACTTTAGCCCCTCCCATCAAACCTACAGTAGTTTAGCCCCATATATCAAACCTACAGTAGTTTAGCCCCACATATCAAACCTACAGTAGTTTAGCTTCTCCCATCAACCCTACAGTAGTTTAACCCAACATATCAAACCTACAGCAGTTTAGCCCCACATATCAAACCTACAGTAGTTTAGCCCCACATATCAAACCTACAGTAGTTTAGCTTCTCCCATCAGACCTACAGTAGTTTAGCCCCAGATATCAAACCTACAGCAGTTTAGCCTCCATATCAAACCTACAGCAGTTTAGCTACACATATCAAACCTACAGCAGTTTAGCCTCACATATCAAACCTACAACAGTTTAGCTACACATATCAAACCTACTGCAGTTTAGCTACACAAATCAAACATACAGCAGTTTAGCTACACATATCAAACCTACAGCAGTTTAGCCTCCATATCAAACCTACAGCAGTTTAGCCTCCATATCAAACCTACAGCAGTTTAGCCTCACATATCAAACCTACAGCAGTTTAGCCTCACATATCAAACCTACAGCAGTTTAGCCTCACATATCAAACCTACAGGAGTTTAGCCTCACATATCAAACCTACAGCAGTTTAGCCCCACATATCAAACCTACAGTAGTTTAGCTACACATATCAAACATACAGCAGTTTAGCCCCATGTATCAAACCTACAGTAGTTTAGCCCCACATATCCAGCCTACAGTTGTTTAGCTGCTCCCATATCTGTTGAAGTGGGTGTTGTTTCTGCAGGCGATTTGTATCAGAATTATTAGAGGTGAGGGTGATGACCAGCAATACAGAACAGCCAGAGACTAGACAGCTCATTTACATATATCAGCCTTAAGGGTACAGAAATAGAAACAGTCTGTTAAATTATTTGTGAGTTAAAATTAATATCAGCTAAAATAAAGTTTTAAAAAAACTATTTATAGTAAAAAACATAATATTACAAGAGATACAAAGAAGTAGATGAAGACGCACTAACATAGTCCTAATAAACACACACAGCTATCAGTGAATATTTAAATACAGTTAAATGTGTTTAAATATAAAAGATTGAACATATTTTACAGAATACGTACCTATTAATGTAAATTATTTGAAATGGATGCAGCAGATCAGCAGGAAGAGACTTGCTGGGTGTCGACTGTTGAAGAGAAGTTCATGTTTAGAACACTGAGAGACTTGAGATTTCTAAGTGTCTTCTGTGACATCATAAAGGAAGACACTGCTTTTCTTTCTCTTTCTGTCTCTCTATCTCTCTCACTCTCTCTCTCTCTCTCTCTCTCATATCACACCTACAGTAGTTTAGCCCCACATATCAAACCTACAGTAGTTTAGCCCCACTTGTCAAACCTACAGTAGTTTAGCCCCACTTGTCAAACCTACAATAGTTTAGCCCACATATCACACCTACAGTTGTTTAGCCCCACATATCAAACCTACAGTAGTTTAGCCCACATATCACACCTACAGTAGTTTAGCCCCACATATCGCACTTACCGTAGTTTAGCCCCACATATCAAACCTACAGTAGTTTAGCCTCACTTGTCAGACCTACAGTAGTTTAGCCCCACATGTCAAACCTACAGTAGTTTAGCCCACATATCACACCTACAGTAGTTTAGCCCCACATATCAAACCTACAGTAGTTTAGCCCACATATCACACCTACAGTAGTTTAGCCTACATATCACACCTACAGAAGTTTAGCCCACATATTAAACCTATAGTAGTTGAGCCCCACATATCACACTTACAGTAGTTTAGCCCACATATCACACCTACAGTAGTTTAGCCCACATATTAAACCTACAGTAGTTTAGCCCCACTTGTCAAACCTACAGTAGTTTAGCCCCACATATCAAACCTACAGTAGTTTAGCCCACATATCACACCTACAGTAGTTTACCCCCACATATCAAACATACAGTAGTTTAGCCCACATATCACATCTACAGTAGTTTAGCCCACCTATAAAAACACACAGTACTTTAACCCCACTTGTCGAACCTACAGTAGTTTAGCTCCATTTGTCAAACTTACAGTAGTTTAGCCCCACATATCAAACCTACAGTAGTTTACCCCCACATATCAACTACAATAGTTTAGCCCACATATCACACCTACAGTAGTTTAGCCCCACATATCAAACCTACAGTATATTAGCCCACATATCACACTTACAGTAGTTTAGCACCTCATATTAAACCTATAGTAGTTGAGCCCCACATATCACACTTACAGTAGTTTAGCCCACATATCACACCTACAGTAGTTTAGCCCACATATTAAACCTACAGTAGTTTAGCCCCACTGGTCAAACCTACAGTAGTTTAGCCCCACATATCAAACCTACAGTAGTTTAGCCCACATATCACACCTACAGTAGTTTACCCCCACATATCAAACATACAGTAGTTTAGCCCACATATCACACCTACTGTAGTTTCGCCCACATATAAAAACACACAGTACTTTAACCCCACTTGTCGAACCTACAGTAGTTTAGCCCCACTTGTCAAACCTACAGTAGTTTACCCCCACATATCAACTACAATAGTTTAGCCCACATATCACACCTACAGTAGTTTAGCCCACATATAAAAATATACAATACTTTAACCCCACTTGTCAAACCTACAGTAGTTTAGCCCCACGTGTCAAATCTAGAGTAGTTTACCCCCACATATCAAACCAACAGTAGTTTAGCCCCACTTGTCAAACCTACAGTAGTTTAGCCCCACATGTCAAACCTACAGTAGTTTAGCCCACATATCACACCTACAGTAGTTTAGCCCCACATATAAAAAACATACAGTACTTTAACCCCACTTGTCAAACCTAGAGTAGTTTAGCCCCACATATCAAACCTACAGTAGTTTAGCCCCACTTGTCAAACTTGCAGTAGTTTAGCCCCACATATCAAACCTACAATAGTTTAGCCCACATATTACCTGACAGTAGTTTACCCCCACATATCAAACCTACAGTAGTTTAGCCCCACATATCAAACCTACAGTAGTTTAGCCCACATATCACACCTACAGTAGTTTACCCCCACATATCAAACATACAGTAGTTTAGCCCACATATCACACCTACTGTAGTTTCGCCCACATATAAAAACACACAGTACTTTAACCCCACTTGTCGAACCTACAGTAGTTTAGCCCCACTTGTCAAACCTACAGTAGTTTACCCCCACATATCAACTACAATAGTTTAGCCCACATATCACACCTACAGTAGTTTAGCCCACATATAAAAATATACAATACTTTAACCCCACTTGTCAAACCTACAGTAGTTTAGCCCCACGTGTCAAATCTAGAGTAGTTTACCCCCACATATCAAACCAACAGTAGTTTAGCCCCACTTGTCAAACCTACAGTAGTTTAGCCCCACATGTCAAACCTACAGTAGTTTAGCCCACATATCACACCTACAGTAGTTTAGCCCCACATATAAAAAACATACAGTACTTTAACCCCACTTGTCAAACCTAGAGTAGTTTAGCCCCACATATCAAACCTACAGTAGTTTAGCCCCACTTGTCAAACTTGCAGTAGTTTAGCCCCACATATCAAACCTACAATAGTTTAGCCCACATATTACCTGACAGTAGTTTACCCCCACATATCAAACCTACAGTAGTTTAGCCCCACATTTCAAAGCTACAGTAGTTTAGCCCACATATCAAACCTACAATAGTTTAGCCGACATATCACACTTACAATAGTTTAGCCCCACATCTTAAACCTAAAGTAGTTTAGCCCCACATATCACACTTACAGTAGTTTAGCCCCACTTGCCAAACCTACAGTAGTTTAGCCCCACATATCAAACCTAAAGTAGTTTAGCCCCACATATTAAACCTACAGTAGTTTACCCCCACATTTCAAACAGCAGAGTACGTGACGGGGAACTGAAAGTAGTATTCGAGGCTGAAGTGTCTCATTGCTGTGGAGAATACACTCAGCATGTATGGGAGATATTAAAGGAAGTGTTCGGTGGAAGTAAGCTGTTTTTTAAATATTTCTGATACATCACTGACCCACCAAAATTCAAGGCATGATACAACAGCTCTACTTTTTATGCTCTTGTAAGAAAGGTGGTAATATTTTATTTGTGACAGGAGATGGCGCTGTTCTAATTATGAAAGAATTATCTAGGCTTAGACCGCTCCTCTTAAATCACTCTGATTGGTATTAGAACTTAAAATGTTTGAATGTGAAACTAAACAAAAAATAGACGCTAGATGCCCATGTGTTTGTAACATGAACCATTGCATTATATGATAAAACCACTAAAAGAAAATTGATGCCCATCTACAAGATATTTCTGGCTAAATTAAACTGGAAAATGGATGTTGTTCTATCTGAAGTATATCTCTTTTATCTTTGTCTAGTGGTTTCCTTTTTCATTTTCTTCACAGTTATCTAATAGATAGATATGTGGATTTTCCTATCGTAATAAACACTGACTTTCCCTTTGCTTTTCCTTTTACTTTCCCCAATTATCCACCACACTCGTCTAATTCAAGGTGTCACAGAATGCATTTCTCAGGATTTTAGTTCAGCAAGTAGTTCGCTGTCTATGTAGGAGCTATGTGACTTCGATTGGGGTGAAAAAGGCAGATATGACTTTACAAGCCCATTTACACCCCCATGATTTGGCCCTAGAATTCAACTGCCTGTTTTTCCCTTTTTGGTGAGAAATCTGCTGTGATTCGCTGTTTATAGAGAGACACAGTGATGGTCACACAGACACAACATGTCAAATTAGACTCAGACAAGAACTCCACATGAAATTTGTGGCTGCTACTAACAGGTTGCCGTTGGGGTCGTGGCACTAGTACAGTGTTTCGGAATTGACTTCTTTTAACTGACCTTCCGTACAAATGCTGGATTATATCTGGAGGAGGAGATAACAGTGTTTGAGGCTCACAATATGCTAGTTCTATGTACAGAACTCTCTTTATTCAACTATGCTAACATAAATACAGCCTGACAAAAACAAACTTGTTTCTGATGCAATACGCACTTGAGCTGCTTCTCCTAAATGCTGCCTTTGAATTTTTGTCTTATGATATAGCAGCCAAACAGTGTGTGAAATATTCCCCCAGCGTTTGGGGGGTACCATGTTAGCTGGCTACTCCAGTATTAGCTGGTGGCTAACTCACTGACCATAGCAGCTCTGATGCTAACACCAGAAAACTGCCTGGTTTAATGCTGCTTCTTTTCCACACATTAACCTTCACATCTTCTCTTCTTTTCATCTTCTTTTCGTCTTCAGTTTGAATCATTCTTTCCAAATAGGGCGAGTTTTCATAGTTACTAATATATTATGGACTATTATTAAGATTTTTAGAGGTATTACAGGCTTAGCTGCAGTTGCTAGGCTATGAAGTATGCAGCTCTGGTCTGCCTAAGGGTGATAACCAAAAATAACTAAACTAATCTTTAGTCAGTTAAGAATATTGAAGACAGAATCTCGCTGATTGTGGATATAACATGCTTTGCGTTTTTCCTGAATTTGCATTTCAGCATCTATTTGACAGAGCATCATGAACTTTAGAGCCAAAGAAAGTGCTCAGACAATAACAACCTGAAGGACAACTATATATATATATATATATATATAGTTTTATATGTGGTTTTATATATTTCCAAGTTTTCCTTACGGTAACCCAGTATTACTTATCTAATACCTGCTTTATCTGCTCAGTACTCATTAAGCTAAATCAAGATTGTTGGTGAAAGAATTGAATAAACACATACAATGTCTGGGGCGTCCAGGAGAAATCTGGAACTAAACTTTGTTCTTCAAACTGGAGCTTATCATATAATCTACTTACTTCAAAATCAGATATTCATGATATTTAGTATTGATATTTAGAAAATACACTTATTTCTAAGATTAAAGGTTTGAAACATATACATTTCATTGTTTTTTGATATTTTAATAATTTTCTTGAATGCCAGAAGCAGTTTGGTATGTTTGGAAAACAAAGTCACACACACACACCTGCACTGGACATCATGTCCACATGGAAAATACTGATAAAAGCAGCAGGACATTGTGGTATTTGCTATATAAAACAAATAATTGCTATTATCAAAGTGTGAATTCGATACGCTCTGCTATGCTATGAGAAGTGCTGCATATGTAAATGAGAAAATCAAGGACACCTGGTTTAAAAACACAGAACACAGATAATACAGTGAAGAGATGTCTCAAATCTGTATTAAAACTATTTAATTATTACTATGAAGAATGCTACAAATGCATTAACCTCTTCAGTGCCATCTGCTTTAGGCATAAATGTAAATACCGACTACAATTTTCCAGTGAAATGAAAGATGTGGCGGCTGTTCAGACATCAAGCATATCTCGAGCCTGTTGACATTTGATATCGTTCATTAATGTTAAATAAGGTGAAAATGATATGCTGTTTGTCAAGAAGGAGGGCTGACCTTGGAAAAATATTGCAATTCATAATCCACATGGTTAAGAAAACATACACAGACAAGTACAGCGATAAACTAATCAGAGTTATTATCTGTTTGAAATGGAAATAGAAAGATAAGCACTGTTTAGTGACTGTATATATACAGCAATGGACTTGCTGCTCAGATAGAAGTCGGACAAGAGTCTCTGTGAGTAAAATGAAGCTGATCCTGGTTCTGTGTGCGTTGGTGGCACTCTCACAGTGCATCCGGTAAGCAATTCAACTCTAAAAACTTTCAATAATACTTGTGTCACAGGTCTTGATGCTAAAATGCTCCATGCAGTTCCAATGATGTTATTCAGAATAAGACCAGAGCTGTTCAGTGCAACAGTATTAAGAGGCCAGATTTTTGAGGAGCGGGGGGGCCTTCAGTTCCTCAAGACTTTTTTTGTAAAGGGGGACATGTTAGTTTTAAGTTATGCCCCCTTCAGAGAGGGGCATAAGCGTGGTAATATGAGCTGATATGTATGCCACTTAATGTCTTATATATGCATTCATAGCACATTATGAATACAAGGTTTACAGTACTACTTTACTGTAGGACATGCATTCCAACAGGCATTACTGGTCAGTTATAAGATTTAATGTGTGTTCTTATAATGTTGCAATGAAATTTGACGAAAGCAGCTGTTATGTCAAACAACGGCTGCTGAAATAAGCCTTGAATAAATATTTATGTAAATTGTCGAGTAGCCTTGACATGCAGCTCCATAGAGTGTTACCAAAGATTCTACCTAGAAAGAGCTTATGGATGGTTGGCTCCTTTACTCCTTTATTTAATCGTCTATCACTTTATTTCTGTTTTAGAGTTTCATTTTAATTTAAATAAATATATAAAAACATGTTAAAAGATTAATAATATTTAATAACTTTAATCTTTTTGCACAGGGTGCCTCTGATCAAGGGCAAAACTGCTCGTCAGAGGCTGCAGGAGAAAGGTCTGTGGGCTGAATACAGGGAGAAGTATCCCTACTCCCCAGCTGCCAAGTTTGTGCAGAATGGTGAAGAGTCTATGACCAACGATGCTGATGTACGTTAATCAGAACCAAAATGACTGGACAGAGTTTTTTCTGTTTTTGGCGTCGCATCCAATAAGATAAGAGTTGCACCCAAAACCACATACCACTTTATTACACATGCTAAATGGACGTCTAGTGGTGGCGTAGCAGTTTTAACATACCGTTTAGTACAGCGGTACTATGGGTGCAGCATATGTGTCTGTTTACAAGTAAATAAATCTACTCAAATGATCTGAATAGATATTTGCATTAATATGATGGATTCCTGTTTAAACATCATTATGTTCTTGTTCCTCTCAGCTCTCCTACTATGGTGTGATCTCCATTGGCACCCCTGGCCAGTCTTTCTCAGTGATTTTTGATAGTGGGTCCTCCAACTTGTGGGTGCCTTCTGTCTACTGCTCAAGCCAGGCCTGCGGTAAGTACTGATTTTGATTTGCAGTGTAGTTTTATGGCATTGCGGGAAAAAGTATTTGTTCATAATGTTTTTATTCCCTTTAGAGAACCATAACAAGTTCAACCCTGAGGATTCCAGCACTTACCAGAGCACCAATGAATCCCTCAGCATTCAGTACGGCACTGGCAGCATGACTGGCATCCTGGGATCTGACACTGTGACGGTAATGATTAACTCTTTGTCTTAGTCTTGCTCTATAAAGTAATTTTGAGATTTATTACAGTTACCTTCCAAATCCATTCTTAAATGAATTGCTTAATTGATACACTTTGCATTTTACAGTCCTGTAACTGGAAGTAACAATAATGCCAAAACCTGTATGGGAATTGTAACACCCTAAAATTCATCAGTCAACACCTTTATTTACCAACTTGTAGATTTATTTATATTTAACCTCAAAGAATTACCACATTAAATGTATTGACTGCTGATGTCTGGCCACTTTTACAAAGATGGAGCTAGTGCGTCACTTCTAAGCTAATCTTTACTGTAGGTTGGAGGAATCTCAGTGCAGAATCAGGTCTTTGGACTGAGCGAGACTGAAGCTGCCTTCATGGCCAACATGGCTGCAGATGGCATCCTGGGTCTGGCCTTCCAGTCCATTGCCTCTGATGATGTCACTCCAGTCTTTGACAACATGATGAGCCAGGGCCTGGTCTCCCAGGACGTCTTCTCAGTCTACCTGAGCAGCAAGTACGGCGTCAACTAGTTCTTACTTCTAAACTTTTGTTTAGATGACAAACAGCAGCACAAAACCATGTAGAAGTTTATAATATATATATATATATATATATATATATATATATATATATATATATATATATATATATATATATATATACTATAGCCTAACTAAATCAGTCTGTTGGAACTGAAGGAATTTTAGCTTTAACTGTTATTTAGTTTGAATCTGAAAAACGTGTGGAAGTGTGTCTTAACTTGACTTCTGTTGATCTCCGCAGTGCTGAGCAGGGCAGTGTGGTGCTCTTTGGTGAGATTGATACTTCCTACTACACCGGCGACATCTCCTGGATCCCACTGTCCTCTGAGACCTACTACCAGATCACCATGGACAGGTGAGCTTTGACTCTTTGGGCTGTGAGTAGCGTCTGGTCAAACCCTGCATACTGCACTGAAAGCCACTATAGCAGTGAGCTGTATGTGCGTCCTCAAAGCAATGTCACTGGTGTGTTGGCTCTGTGCATTAAAATATATTGTTGTATTGTAGGTCGCTATTAGAAAAACAAAAAAAACAAAACCGTGACAAAAAATGTCAGTATTAAAATATTCAGTTACACTTTATTTGAAGTCTACCTACACAATGACACCATAACACATACAAAATCCCTGAATAACATATTTGTACATAAATACTCGTAAACTTATGAACAGCTTCTACCATTAATCGCAAGATGACATGTTTTTTTATGTAAACAACATCATATTAATCTTATATTATTAACACTGTTATAAAGCTTTATTCTCATGTAATGAAGCTCATAAGGCAGATATTAAAAACCATTAAAATCAGTTGTGCACATTTCTACTAGTTACTTAAGTGTATTTAAATCAAATGTGTTGTCATGGTAGCCTAAATTAATTAAACAATTAGACACAAATTACATATAATATGCAAATAAAGCTTTAGAAATTCATAATTCAGAGTTTGTGCATATATTATTATATTTTATCAGTCCCTCACCAACAACTTCCTTCTTGATGTTTGCAGTGTTACCATCAATGGGCAGACAGTTGCTTGCTCTGGTGGGTGTCAGGCTATTATTGATACTGGAACGTCCATGATTGTTGGGCCAACCAGTGACATCAGCAACATTAACTCCTTGGTCGGCGCCACCACAGACCAGTATGGTGATGTAAGTTGAAGTGCTAATTAATACTCTGTCTTAATTCAGGTTAGAGAGTCTAATCTCTACTCTACAACACTGGAAAATAATAATGAAAATGACATGATGTGTTCTGCTTGTCTTGCAGTCTATTGTGAACTGCACCGACATCCAGAGCATGCCTTCAGTTACCTTCACCCTTAATGACTACACTTTCACCATTCCTGCTTCATCCTACGTCTCTCAGGTCAGCTCTCACCCACACTAACACACTGCCCAGTATGAAAGTTTACTAAATGCTGCAGCTGTATTAAAACACTAGTTCTTAAAGAACAGAGTTCCAAAAAATAGATTTTAAACAAAATCACGGTAAAAGCATATTTTGTTTTCTTTCAGGACTCTGGCAGCTGCATGACTGGTTTCAGTGGCAGCAGTAACTCACTGTGGATTCTGGGTGATGTTTTCATCAGAAACTTCTACACCATCTTTGACAGACAGAACAACAACGTGGGCCTGGCTCAGCTTGCATAAACTGATCATGCAATGTGTTTCTGCAGAAGGGAGCACCTGACATAAGCAATAAAATACATATCAAAGCATCAAAACTCTGTGTTTTTATTGAGTATAATCAGTTATGGACCTTTGCTTCTGTTGTGTCTAGATGATGCAGCTAAAAATAAGAAAGCATCCTTTAACCAGGAATACTGCAGCAACTGTGTGTATTAAGAGAATTGACAGAGGATAGACATTAGCAGCAGGCTTTTTTAAATGCAAGCTAGTTTAATAAAATAAAGATGAAGGCCCAGTGTTTGTGAATCAACTATATGGACTGACTGTCTTAGCAACACTGTGAATCTCCTGCTGTACCACATGCCAAATACATTAAATTCAGATCTGCCGTCTGGGTAGGTAAGTCAACTCACTCTCGCGCTTGTTACGTCACTATTCTGAAAAGATATGTGCGTTGTGACATATTACCCTGATATATGCAGGAACATCACTGAAACAGGCTCTGGTGTTTAATTAATGCTTGACTGGAATTATGGGGTTTAATGGAAACATTCCCTACACTTTCACACCAGCAGCTAGAACTGTTTCTGAAAACTGAGTTTCGCAGAACTAATGTGTGTTAAAGCTTTTTTGATGAAAAATAAACTAAAGACAGGTTGTGCACTGATCGTATAGAAAATTTGCCAAAATAAATAAATATATATACTTATGTATACTTTTTATCACAAATATCTGCTTCTCAGTAAACATTGAGCTTCCTTACAGTGCTTTATTCTAAAACATGATTCACTTTAAAACATTTTTATGAACAGACCTTTATGCATGTAATAATTTTGCACAATCATATTACAGGCAAAAGTCTTTGTTCAAGTAAAATTAGCAAAGCCTGAAAAGTTCTCTGTGTGAATCAAAAGCCTCCAGTTTTGCTTCAGCGAAAAATGTCTGCATTATTTTTTTGTTGAAACTATTTTTGTCACTTGTATTTGCACTCCGCGTATAACCCATCTGTGCAGTGAAACACCCACTAGTGAACACACGGCGGCAGGCAGCCCTATCCACGGCACCCGGGGAGCAATTAAGTGTTAAGTGCCTTGCTCCACTTCAGTCGAGGCCTGCTGGTCCCGGGGATAGAACTGACGACCTTCCGGTCACAAGACAGGATCCCTAACCTTCAGCTCACGACTGCCCCTAAATTACATTTTGGGGTTAGGTGTCGTGAAGTTACAAACTCTAACCAGGAAACGAACCCAGGCCACGGCAGTGAGAGCGCTGAATCCTAACCACCAGACTACCATTATCAGTTTTGTGTAGGATAAAAGTAATAATTGAATTGAAGTAACGTGAACTGAGTAATAAAAGTGCCTTGTTTTAAAATCCTCAATATAAACAAAGTTTATTAATACATGTTTCTCTTAATAGATTTATTCAGTTCAACTAATTCCAGTTTTCTTTCATTTTTCAACTCGATCAGTGCACTGAAATCATGTTTTCAGGTATTGATATTGAAAAATAGGTATGGTATTGGTATTGATAAATGCTTGCTTACAGATTTGAAAACAGCAGGCCTGGTTTGAAAGGCTTGCTCTTATTGAATAGCCTGACCACCTAGTGGTCTTTATTTTCCCTCATGTTGCTCACGCTTCTTTGTGGACTTTCTGATTGTTATAAACACTGAACTTGGGTTTTTTGTGAATATCTCCCTTTTCTCGTTTAATTAAATCAATATGCTGTTGAAACGCTTGTCCAGAGTGTTGTACATTTTAGGATCCAAACATTAAGCACACATTAAAAAGCCATCTTGTCTTTTAACTCATTCCACATTGCAGTCCTCGAAATGTCAAAGGGAACTTCCAGTATCCCCCAAACAGATCTGGACACTATTTATTGTTTAACCATTGGTAAACTTTAATGAAGCACTTGAGGTTACTGAATAACATGTAGCAAAATCATTCCAGAGAAAAACATTTTGGGTGCAAGATTGAGCTGATTGTGTAGGCAAATCAGTGGTGTTGGTGAGCTTGTGTTTGTTGAGGGGATCATGGACTAAGAAACTGGTAAACAATAACAACCTGAAGCACACTGGCCATATTTATCAAGAATGTTGAAATAATCTGTCTTCAAAGAACATGTAAAGAAATGTATAACCTTCTTCATATTCTGTGAAAACTTCATAATGAATAGACCAATAGAAATGCTTCACTTTTTCACTTCTTTACATTAATTTTCACTAAAAGTTAAGAGCATTTATGGCCTCTACTGTAAAGTTACTATTTTAGAGATACTTGTTTTCTTTGTTTCTTTGGACAGTGATGATATGTGAATGCAAATGTTACCCTATTAAAGTCTTTTACTCTTTGAACTAACTAACTTATTCTTTTTATCTTAAAACACAAAACTGCTTGCTGAATGCCAGGAATGCTTCAAACTAACACATACACACACCTTGACATCATATCTACATGGAAAATACTGATAACAAAAAACCACGATACAGCAGTGTTTGCTCCTGCTTAAAAACAAATGTTTGATAGAGCTATGTTGTCTACTCAGATACTTTACAGTTATTTATTTGTATAAGAAGTTACCATACTGTTTATTATTTTATATAGAGAGCTGCTTTAATCCCATAGACAGTTGTGGAGTTCAGAGAGTTCCCATGTTTTATATTCATGCAACAGATTATAATTCTATCTGGTTTAAAAACGTTTAGCACTGATAACACACTGAGGCCTCTAATCTGCATTCAAATCATTTCAATGTTACAATGAAAGATGATGCAAATGCATTAACAGCTTTAATGCCAGGTGTATTAGGAATTAACATAAATATATACAAATTAATAATATGTCACATGTTCTGGCTTGTTTATTTTGGGTCACATGTCTCCAGCATTTATTTTACTTTGGCATGTACTGATGAGGGAGGGGCTAGGAACTGGCCTAGAGGGTGTGTGTTTGTGTGTGCAGGCAGAAGGGAAGACGTGAGCTGGGTAAAGAAGGACAGACCTTAAAAAGGGAAAAGCTAGATTTGTGTATGGCTTGGCTGTCACCAACAACAGCTGGGAAATAAAGGACTTGTGGGAAAGCGGTGTCTCTAGTAACAGTGGTACGTGCTACAATACATGCAGAGGATCTTCCTGATTTAGTCATTAACCAGACATTCAGACTCGCGAAGAGTCGAACAGAAGACGGGACATTCTACAGATACACTGTCTACGTGATCGACAGGAGTCAGAAATGACTTGACAGCACTTGGTAATGACAGTTCTAATTATAGGACACGTGCACCATCAAACAATATTTCCCAGCTGTTTAAGTTATTTGCGGCAGTTAACTCATTTACAGCTATGACAGTTACAGGCTGGCTCCAGAACTGCTACACCTTTCAAGGTGGAATGGGAACATCACGAGTAAATACAAGGGATATGAACACAGATGAACACTCATGCCATTACACTGTGCTTGACAGACAAGTTGGGTAGGCTATAAACCCCAAATCATGATTCCTTCCCTTCTCTTCCTATCATTTTGGTACACATTGCTTTTCTATAATACAGACACAGAAAACTCTGATCTGGTCTTTCTGGTTCTAGTAATCGTTTCCTAATATGTTTCCTCCTTTGACACAGATTCATCTCTGTCCTGGATGGTGTTTGTGATCTGGCCAACTGTTGTGAAAGGATTTTCCTTTACTAGGGAAAGAATTTGTTCATCATCCACCACAGCTGTTTACGGTGGTCTGAGCTCTCCACTGTGTTGTTTTATTTTATGAATGCACAAACCGTTGATTTGGCCACACCTAATGTTTTTGCTGTCTTTCTGATGAATTTGTTTAGATTTTTCAGTCTGATGATGTCCTGCTCCGCATTGGTAGAGACGGCTCCTCTGGCTTTACAATTAATTCCAAATGCAAATACAACACTTAATAATAAGGAATAATAACGTAGCCCTGGGCATGGAGCAGCAGTCAATTTTCCAATTACACCTGAACTTCTAACTTAATTCAGTACTGTTGATACCATTTACTGTAAATACGGCATTGCATGCCTATTTACACCAATGTGAACTATAAACCCACGTCCTACAACAACACTACCGGTCAAACATTTTAGAACAATACCAGCCAAAAGTTTTAGAACACTACCAGCCAAGAGTTTTAGAACTGTTTTAAAACATTTAGCTGGTAGTGTACTAAAACTTTTGATTGGTAGCAATCTAAAACTTTTGACTGGCAGTGCTCTAAAAATGTTTGACTGGTTGTGTTTTTAAACCTTTGACTGGTAGTGCATGTAAGCTTCTTATGTGGCATCATCAAACTATCCAGGCAACGCTGTAATCTATATGACAGAAGTTATGTTGGGAATATTTTTTTATGAAATTTTGAATGCTACAATAGGAAAAGAGGTTTGATGTGATCGTACATTGTTACAGGAGAAGAGAAATGTTTTAATCATACAACATTCATTGAAATATTAAACATTAAAACTGATACTACTACTACATATTCATTCTGATGGTGGACAGCTCTACCGCTTATCATCACTTCTGGCTATGGTGGAGTACTCCACGCTCTCCTGAGACTTCAGCGCACTGTGTGGATCAGGTGCGAAGGCTCTTGTGTTGTGGAGGCACAAGTTGGCGTACAGCTGGGATGTGTCTTCGTGATGCTTGAAATCCACAATAGTGTAGATGATGCTGTTGAGCTCCTGTGCTGGCTGCTGAAGAAGCCGAGAGATTCAGAATGAAAACATTTGCAGTAACCAAACGCAGTGTTACAACATTACTATCAGCAGTATCAGCAGGGATTAGTTGCAGCATAGACCAGCATATAGTCACTGTCCAAGGAAGAACATGCATCTCCATTTTTACTTTTCTGTATCATTTTAACAGTTTTATGATGAAAGGACCAACAGAAATGCTCCACACTAGCTTGGTAAAAAGTCTGGTTCCACTGACATTAAAGACATTAAAAGAAAGCTGTTATTCTGGAAATACTTGTTTTTCTTTGCATTTTGGACGCCCATATGCAGCAAAACTAGCACCAATCCAGCGCCAGAGTTTTTTTAAGTAATTGCGAGTAAGTATGTATAACATTATAATTACATTGTGCTACTACAGTGAATTACCAGGGGCGTATTACTATCAGTCAGGCTGATGAGCTATGACTAGAAACAGCATAAATATATGTCTACAAGCTTAGATTATAGCCGGAGCATTAATCCAGGGTGAGTGCAGGCCAGCGGAGAAGGGGGTAGGAGGTATGTTGTTTCCTCAAGAACTTGTTTTTCTTGCAATCTCAAGACAGACATCAGGGAAATAACTATAGCTTCCATGAATTTGCATATAAATATCCAAATTATGTACTTGTATCATTATAAGTACATGTTCTAAAGTATCCTACTTCTCTTGATTACAGTAAGAAACGGAGTATGAAGGACATGTGTTCAATAAATCAGTTTGCTTATGGATCTTACCTTTGTCTCTGAGCCTTTTGAATTATTACACCGCATTTATATTCAGATCTTATTTATTAACATCTTCAATGTTGTACATGACTGAACATCACTTTTTAGTTAAGCTTTTATACTGTTTAGAATCATCTAAATAACTGGTAAATTCCTTGATGACCACTGTAATTAGATACATAGATACATTATAGACCCCAGAGGGAAATTTAAGGCAACTGACGGTAACTTCAGTACGGATTGACTGTAGTACAGATCCCAGTGGAAGTAGTAATGTAGGAACTGTACATTTTAGCTTTTACAAAACATACACTCTTAAGCGTTTTCTTTAGTCTTACAAAACAGCTAAAAACATTGCAAAACATTAGCTCATGACTGTGTGAGTGTTTCAAAATAGTATACCGTTTCTCCACAGGCATCTGAGCATGAGTCAAATGGGGAAGATCTTACTGGGATGATGTCAGGTACACCGCTGAGGCTTCTTCCACATTCATCCGAGGAAAAAGAAGCCATGCCACATAGCGGGTCTGCAAAAAAAATTAAAAGAAATCATTTGTAGCGTGAATGCGCTGTGAATTTAGCAGTGGATCTTGGTTGTGGAAATCTGAGGTCCACCCTCACCTTTTGCTTTCTTTTTGTGATAGACAGCTCCCAGTATGACTGAGATGACGAGGATGATGACTACAATGCCAAACGCTGTACCCAGTGTTTGTTTCAAGCTCCATGAATCACTGATTAGGCTGCAAACAAGAGTGGGAATAGAATAAGTATTAAAAGAAAGTGATCATAGAGTTTCATAACCCACTCCTGTGGTTAACAGAAACGTAGGCAACTAGAGTACGGCATGCGGTTTTATCCATGGTGCTCATTGGTTTATGGTAATGGGAGCAACATTTTTGTTATTCTAATGTGATTCCATTTTTACAAATGTTACCCATTATACCCATGTTACACATTAAAATGAATTTCTTTACTTAAAAGTGAATTGGTGAAAATATAATGACATATAAAACACATGCAAATGTACTTTGGTATGTAGACTTTATATCTTTTATAATTTTTATAAAATAAAATAATAACATTTTTACTGTTGGAATTTTATTTCTGTTATCAAGAAACTGGATTAAACATTCACTTTTCTGTGCAAAACCTCTTTCTCTTTTGGATATATATAGATCTATTGTTTGCTTACCTGGGTGGTTCTTGGTGTTTCTCTAAAATATGGTGCCGTGAAGTGGCAGCTGAGATGGTAGATTTCGGAATAAATAGCACTGGACGCATCCTAGACTTCCTATCTGCGTCGACACACAAAAAGAACAAAGCCAAATGTTGGAAAGAGGAAACTGTCAGACAACTTTCTTCATATTTAGTCATATTTAATAACCAAATAATAAAGTCAATTAAAGAAAGAGCTTGAGCGTACATGCTATTGACACTTGTGATGAATGTAAGACAGCAGCCACCAACAAGCATGATCGTATTATCATAATACTACTGGCAGCTGCAAAAGTTTGGAATCGTCTACAGACTTTGTAATGCACTACTGCTTACTGCTTAACTATTGTTTATTTGCTGAATTCAACATGTGAAACAAACACAAAATGTGGTTTGGGGTGGAAAAAAATCATGCCCAATATATTTAGTCCCAATATGTTAAACTACTAACACAATAAATTCCAAATTCAGGTTTTCTAAGCAGGATAAGTTATTGAAATATTGAAAACTTATTTTACAGAAAATGAAGCAAACTTCTCCTTTGACCAGTGGTGCCTGAGCCTTTACATACCACAGTATTTGTGCTATACACATACTACAATAAAGACTTCATTAAGTACAGCTGTGTGCAGTATTTTGTCACAATCTGTCAAGTGTAAGCAATCACCTTACAATTACTACCTTTTGAAAAACTTACCAGTTACATCAATCTGAAAATCTTTGTAAAGGTAATAGTTTTGTACACCAGTGATCTCACATCTGTACATTCCAGCATCGCCTGCATTCAAATTCCTAATCCTTACAACCAGAGCTCCGTTGTATTCCTGGGTTTGTATTCTTCCTTTGTAAGCTCCATGTGCAAATCCTGTGGTGTCCGCAATCAGCAGGCAACCAAACGAAGCAAACTTACAGCAAGACTTCTTGAAGTCATTGAAGTATGGATCATACATAAAGCTTACAGTCACTTCTCCGGACACCTCCGCGCTCAGTTGTCCTGTTGTGGGACTTATACCTGAAACACATAAAGGCATTAAGATTTTATGCAGCACGTTTGTGTAAATGTTGACTGAAGTGGAGGAGGTGCTCACCATTCTTGAAGAAGAAAATGAAAAAGAAGAGAAGCTTCATATTGGCTCGTCCTGTCCCACAAGTGAGTGTCACTTACAGAAGCTGAGACCGTTCAACACGCGGAAATGAGGAACCACCTTAAGCTGAGGGCTGAAAATACTGCTTTGTCAACTTTGGCACTTCCTCTCATTAAAACCTTCAACAGATCGTTGACTGACGCTGCTGATTTGCTTATGAACATTCCAGGGTTGCCTCAGAATTTCCATCACCGCAGTGGTTTTCTTCATTAACACGGTTTATTTGTGTTTGTAATACTGTCATGATTATTTAACCCAATAAATCAGCAATAATAGGCAATTTTTACATCTGAAAAAATGCTATTTGAGAAGCTAATTAAGTGCTAAATGGAAAGTTCAAACAGTATTAATGAAGAACATGTCAATGTGTTTGTTTAACCTTTTCCAAATCTGTCCTTAAGGAACCTCAGCATTTCATTAAGGAACACCTGTTATATTATACCATATTCAAGTTTAATCTTATTTAATGTTACATTGTGTTTATACGGGCAAAAACACAAGTCAAGATTAGAGATGGAAGGATCGATCGGTTATGTATCGGTATCGGCCGATTTTCAATCAAAATATGAGATCTGTGATCGCCCGATATTTCTCCAGAGCCGATCCCGAGAGCCAATCAATGGCGTTAAACAAATGAGCCTAATTTCTGTATTTCCAGCTAGCGTTTCAATGAAACCCCTTCTGGCCAGGTCCCTGCAGTTCCTATCTGAACCGCTAGATGAAAATACATACCCTTTCATTTTTCACACACTGACTAAAGCAGGAGCCTCGTGAGAGGTTACGCCGTTCACCGCATGTGCGGATAGGAAACACCGCCCGTCTGGCATTGTTTTACCGTATGTGACGCAGACTCATCTAGGGCGTTCTGTAAAATCTGTAAAATAAACATGTCTTGTGGGGGAACCAAAACAAAGACATTTAACTCTTCTAATCTGATATGGCACTTAAAAGTACACCACGCGGCTGAATACAGTGAGTATCCGCAAACAGCAGAGCTAGCACGCACAGCTAGCCCAAAACAAACTACCCAGAGAACCGTGCAGACCAGATCTGACCGGTACGAACAGCCAGAGAGCTAAAGAACCACAGCCAGAGTGATTTTATAGAGTTTATAGCGCTAGAATACCACTTTTCCACCATGTTTCATGACTTGCCTGCGATAATAACTACATGTAGCCCTGCCGTGGTATATTCATGCTATTTACATGACAACACTGGGGCGCCATCTTTGTTTACTTTGTGTTAGAACGTCCGGTGCGCCCGTGGATACTTTAATACTAATTACAAGCAAACCGACAACAAACATATAAAATGACTAGCATAATATGTTCAGTTAGATAGAGTCACAATAATTGGAAGAAGAGGAAAACTTGTCATATTGTTGGGGGACCGCCTTCAAAAGAAAAGCACCTGCATCTCTGGCTGAAGGCGCTAAATTTAAAACATCCACCGAAACCTCTGTATGTCTGCTCTTACCATTCTGTGGAGGAGAACCAGCATCAGAGCATCCTTATCCAGAGAAATGTCTCGGTTATGAAGCTCCAAGGAAGCAGACGCGTCGGGTGCTTGTGAGGTCTATCAGTTTAGTAACTTTTATGATCAGTGTTCACTGCGCTAGGCTATCTGGGCTGTAACTAACACCCAAGCTTAGCAGCTAGCTTGACTTGAGTTTACACCGACTTTCAGAAATATAAACTCACCGTCTTTGTGTAGTAGTACACGGCCGTCCTTCCCATTGTGCAGGTACTGATACGCTTCACAACTTGTATAGTTTTTCATTGCCGAACGGTCTACACCTTCTGAGAGTACAAAGTAATTAAAAACGTCGCCGTAGGTAACCTCAGACCACCTTTTCATATCATCCACCCACTGTGTTATTAACCTTGGATGAGACAGTGTTGTCCCATTTTAACTTCTTATTGCTTCTCTGCTCCCCTACCATGTAACTGTATTCATTTTGGTTAGCTGACCAGAAGTTCTAACACAAAGGAAGAAAAGCAGAAAACTCATTTCAAGTTAGCTGTTCGTTGTAGACAGCTTAGGTAAAGTAGACATGATTTATTTGGTATGAGCATCAGTGCCATCTCTCAAAGCCAAAAAACCTCTGGGAAAACTCTTTATCTAGGCATAAAAAACAGAGGGAATTGATGAAAAGGAAAACGAAAGCTATTCCATCAGAACCTACACCACTGTTGGGAAACTGTATAACAAAATAAAAGTCCATACATTTTGCTCTGGTAGAACTCCCAAACAGAGAAACAGTACCCAGTACCATCTGTGGTCGCTCTTCTCGAACATTCCCTAAGGCATACCGAACCAAATGTTTATACTGAATTAAATACTGAATCGGTCATTCAACCACACTATATTTTTTACAAAGCAGAACAGCGGAGGCACAGTAAGATGAACCACTTTAAATAATAACAATGTGTGATTTCTTGCACTACTGGACCGCCCCACTGACTCTCTGATTGTACTATACAGAATATACAAAAACAAAAAAAAAGCATGTTGGCGCACGGGCTCTCCAGGACTGCAACAGCCCGCTGTGACACCTTCTTCAGTTCAGTAATCTCTACAGGAGATCGATGCCACCCTCCTGATGCCAGCAGGCTGTGCCCTTCATCATAATCCACACACATGTTTATCAAAGCTACTATTCCTCTGTAAAGGTGATGACGTCATACTGGATGCCTTGCTGCTGCATCTGCTCGAGCTGCTCGGGCGTGGCTTCTGTGGTGTAGACTGTCTGAGCTTGGGCCATGGCTGCGTCTGCTACAGCTGGAGACAGAATAAACTCACACTCAGTAACATAACCAGGCTTCTACTTTGGATCTTCTACCTCATTACCTCCATATAAAGAAACCGTCTGCATTTAAAATCCTCTTCAATGCCTTTCCTACCGAACTGTAACGCCACACAAGACCAAGGAAGCCACAGAAATATGTGGAATAAAGTATGGCTCAACTGCATTATTGTGTATTATTGTTTTTCTACACCACTTGAACGCAGCACATGTTGTTTACATTGCGTGACAATTTCATGATGAATTAATCAGTAGAGATGCTCTAAAATAGCTTGGAAAATATTCTGGTTCCATTGACTCACAGTATAAGTAAAGGCTTTTTCTGGCCTCTACTGTAAAGCTGTAATTTAAGAGATACTTGTTTTTCTTTGGACAGCAACAAAATATCTCCTGCAGAGGTGTCACAGTAGCCGGACAATAGTGAGGTTTTCAGGTTTACAGGAGAAATTTGTACAATGACAGTCATTGTTGCATTTATTCAATGGCTACTTGTGCTTAAATGAACATGATTAACAAGAGATTAGAAAATGCTATCTGGGCAGCGCTACTTCATTCTCTTACATTGGACTGGTTGAACTCGACCAGTCCAGCTTCAAAGTACAAGGTGGTAATATAGAACAGGACAGTCCAGTGCTAGCTGGTTAGCATGTTAACTTTAGTAGTTATCTCTGCAACACAATACAGAACTCATTTTCTCTTTTTACTCTTCCTGAGATAATGACTGTCCTCCCGTCCTGCTGGACGCTGTTGGAAGACTGACCATCAGGGCCTTCTCCTCACCTATCACCAGCCAGCTCTCCTGTTCATTCATGCCAACTGCAACACCCTCAGTTACATCACTGTGCCATCCAGATGCACCAGCAGTGAGATAGGATGGGACTGTTTCAGTTCAATCTCACTTTTCAAAAAGACTCAGTCTGAGACCGCCTCTACCAGTACAGTTTCTAAAGCTTTACCATCCAGACTTCAAACAGAGATTCTCTTAGCTTTTCTTTCGATAAATAGTTTATTAAACTGTAAATACTGTTTGACCAGAGGAGGTTGGCTCTCCCCTTGAGAGTCTTGGTTCCTCCCAAAGTTTCTTTCTCCAGTCTGAGGGAGCTTTTCTTTGCCACTGTTGCCTCTGGCTTTGCTCACTGGGGGATAAATGTTGTAACTGTCTGTTTTTTAAACTTTTGTAAAGCTGCTTTGTGACATAATCCTTGTAAAAAGCGCTATATGAATAAACTTGAACTGAATACACAGAATACTTTGTGTCAACATGGTTATTTCAATGCAGTACTACAGAATATTACTGCTATAAGACCTGCTATATACTAAATAAGACCTGCTATATACTAAATTAACTACAATATTATATAGACCTCTGAACATGTGCCATCATTTTGCCTGGATCTGGACCAGCCCTTTGTTCAAACTGTATTTGACTATAAAATTATAATATTTGCTTTTCTCTAGAAAATCTCTGTCATTGAAATTAGGAGGTCAATTTTCACATGTGTAGAAGTCAGCTGACTTTAGTGATGTCAATTGAAGGTGCAGGATTGTTAGTTTGGGTGAGGTATGCAAGTATCAATTTTCAGACCTTTACTGCTTAATGTCCAAATAATTCAGAACACACCATGATCTCAAGAAAAAAAATGCTTTGGAAATGTTTTTGTTTACCCAAGCAGAATTATTCTGATAATTCATTGTTCCTATAGGCAAAAACCTGATACTTGAATGTCTTATATGTGCTTGTATAACAGAATTATACAACATGATGACACAAGGTTTGGAGTTAACAATCAGCTGGTGATAGTTTGACCAAATGATTCTTATTGTTGGACAATGTAAACGCCTTGATTAATCTAAGAACACGGGTGAATGGTCATGATGTTCACACTACACAGTTAAACCATCAAATTTCAATAGAGGTTTGTTTTTAACAATGATCAATAATTAATATTAAAATTTATATTGTAAAAATCAATCCTGCAAAAATGGCTAGTTGATGATATACTGCAAGCCCTACTGAGAAGATTAGATTTTTAAATGTGGACTGGTATGAAAACCAGTACCATATCAATGGAAAAAACTGGTGAGAGGTCGTACCACTGACAGCAGAGTGAGCAGCAGCCTCGAGATCCTCTGGGCTGACTATCTGTTGCTCAGTGCTGATGGGGAAGTACTGGATTTGTCCGTCATGCGTCAGAGCAATCTGCAGACACGTGCAAAACACACACACACACACACACACACACACACACACACACACACACACGCACACACACAGGGATGAGAATTAATTACCAACAGTAAACTTACTTACTGTGTTGCTCCTCAGTAAAAGCACCTGCTAATATATTTACCTGCTGTTCCTGTAGAAATGTCCCATCATGCTCATACTGAATATGGGCAATATGCCCATCTTCCATCTACAGAACAAAAGACAATCAGCTAATTATCTGAAACCACAAACTAACCACAGTTATGACATTCATGTATGGCCGTCTATTTTGGAAAAATATGTGCAATTATTTGTAAATATATCTTTAAGAGTTCTTGACTTTTATTATTTATATTGTATATACTGTACTGCTTATTTATCTATTGTTTGTACTGAGTGCATTGCTATCCCTTTGCTGCTGTAACACTGAATTTCCCAACTGTGGGACTAATAAAGGATTATCTTATCATATCTCAAAAGCGCTGGAGCTTTTGGAGCTAGAAGACCTCCTGCACGGAGAACCCCATGGAATTGCTGGTTTTAAAGATCCTCATCCACATCCAGAACTCACTACAAAAAGCAGACTTTAAGATCTGAGCTTCCCAAACTTAACCACTCCTTTAGCAGAGACTATCCATAATCCATAAATATAACTATACTTAATATTTGAGATGATTCACCATGTCGTTATGCCAATACCTTATCAATAGTACGTTTTGTACGTTTAGTATTTTTATCATCATCCAATAATTTAGAGTTCCCTAACATGTTGTTTTTTCTTTCTAGGGCATCTTTTCTTTTTGGCTATGTGGAAAAAGTTGGAGTTTGTTGTACTCTGGGTCAAGGTTCATGGATGTCTAACTGTAACAAATGTACTGAAGTACTGGATTTTTGCATCTTGAAAACATGAGAAATACTAAATACAGAATTAAATCCCACGGTAACAACAGCCCTCGAATTTAATAGGACCATCTATCAAAGTGCATACTGACCTGAATATGGTTGCCATCAGACACCACTACATATTCCTGTGGGATCAAGTGCTGAACGCCATCTTGAGAGATTATATATTGGACCTGAGTGACAAAAGAAATGAAGAGCGCAGGGTTGAGATGACTTAGAAAGGCTTCTTTCTGCCTGGGAGGTATTAAACATAAGATTTGCCATGGCAGAATGAAGTAAATAGCCAATATGAAGGAATCAGTACTGAGGCATTGTCGTTCCCCATAATCATACTGGAACAACAAATACTTTTTACACTTCTGTCATGACAGTTCGTTAGTTTTTCTAACAGCTTACATATCTGCTGCTGGAAAAAAGCTGTGTTATTAATATCAAAGTAAAGCAGGAGTAGATGTAGCGTTCTTTTACATTACTGCCTATGGAGCCATACAGTAAGTTATACACATTGGCCAGGATCTGAGAATTATGATGCTATAAAAAGAGTACAGTACCTCTGCCACCTGATTGTCTGCAGTCATCAAGTGCTGCACAGTCTGACCATCTACTGTGGTTATCTGCTGAATGTATGTAGCTTCCTCCTGCGAGAGAAGACACTTATTCATACATGAGTCATAAAGAAACTAGCACAAGGTTCAGTGCCTAAGGCAATGTGAATGTGGAAGATTTAAACCAGTCAATTTGAATATACAAGGTTGGGGAAAACAATGACTTCTGCATCATAATATCCCAACAATCACTTATATACATAGACTGCATTAGAGGAAACAAGAACTGGAGTGTGGAAGGCTGGTACCTGGTCTGAGAGAGCCTGCTCCTGCGCCACAATGATGTGTTCTTGCTCCAAAGCTTGCTGCAGTTGCTCTGAACTGATCACGGTCTGACCAGTTTGTAGAGCTGTTTGCACAAAAAGGAAAGAACAGAAGAAACAAAGAAATTTATATAAAAGCCTAAGAACACCAGCAATGCTACCTTCTAAACCAACAACATCATACATGGTCAATCACACAGGGCAGACTTGATTATTGGTTTTGCAATAATAAGGAAAAACATGAATCTGAATGAATCTGTAAATCTCTGCTGCAGGTCAGTCATATTTACAGGACTCACTCTGCAGCGTTGCCAGGGCCTCCTCGTCGCTGTTGATTATGATGGTCTGTTGGGAGCTGTTGGATCTGGGCTTACGAGGTGGAGGGTCTTGCATGTGCAGCCTCTCCATGTGGAACTTCAAGTGGCCATTTCGGTTGAACCTGGGACAAACGCACACGTATCAGAGACTGGAAAATCTTTTTATTCAATCTTTTCCAAATATCTTTTCAGTGTTTTCTCAGTGTCTTAACTCCATATTTACTCAAGCTCTAAATGCCCAAGGTCAGCAGTTGCTCATTCTCACTGTGACGGAACCTGCATATTAGTTAGAAATATTAGAAATTAAATAAGTTGATTTTCACTTTCAACTGATTTCGGATATTTCATTTGCTGATTGTGGACTGTAATGGAGGTGGCTGATATGATAGAACATTGCCATGCTGTAGGGAATTTTAATGCTATACAACCTAAATACTTTTTTTCAGATATATGATCTGTTAAATAAAATAAACTGTGAAACAGTAATTTCTAGCTAACATTTACTGCACCACACTAAATCCAGTTAAACGGGACTAATTTTGTTCTCTTAATAATGAAACGTGCAGTTGGTCAGTGTTCTACAAGTACTGACCATATACATATGTTGATAAAAAACAATCTGCATTGTATAGTGATGTATCATATTGTTATAACTAACTATATTGTCATATTGCACAGCCCTAAGCTCTTATTATGTGCATTTGCAAAGCATGAGTCCTCCCCTTTCTTCTCCAGTTTACTTTGACCCGATGCCACAAGATGCCTTTTTCTGATTTTCAGTAGTTTCTGTAAAGGTCAGCAAATTAAAAATCCTAACAGACAACAGCAGTTCACAAATCAGATAACTTTACTATCAATGTGGGGTTGGTAAGTTTTCTTAATAAGCATATTAAGCAACCAGCTGCGTCTTCAATAGCTTTTCTTTTAGCACACAGTGGGGTAAACTGTCATACTCAGTAACACTCTTCAAACATTAGTACAAACCAAGGTCGTGTGTTTTTACCTCTGTCCACAGACTTCACATGAGAAAGGTTTCTCGTTGGTATGTGTCATCATATGGCGTCGTAGGTCTTTCTTGTTTTTGGAAGCGAAGCTGCAATGAGGGCATTTGTGTGGCCGTAGATAGGCATGCATGGCCATGTGAGTCTATAAATAACAAATGATAAACACGGTCAATTTTGTTGTAGACACTGTCAGGATAAGCAATCAAATCTGTTTCTACACCAATATTTGTTTATTCTATCAATAGCGTAAACATTAGGCTCTCTCTGACTGTTTTTTACTTTAAGGGTAGCTTCACACACAGAACGAGTCCTACTCATACCTTCACTTGTGGCCAAGAGTTAGCAGTGAATTCACAGTCAGGGCATTTGAACGTGTTGGGGTCCACATGCGCCCTCTTGTGGTTTTCCATGTCAGAACGGCCTTGAAAGGTCTCCATGCACACGCGGCAGGAGAAGCGCTTGGTGTTGAGCTGCTGGCTGTGGGAGGATGAACTCTGGGATGGAGAGCCTGGGGTCTCACTGCTCAGCTAGAGGGGGAGAGTTTCAACACAGAGAATTAAAGCTCTTTCTTTCAGATAGCAGAGCAATGAGCTGATCTCGAGATGCTCTCAGCTAATACCTTCATTCATCTAATACCTTTTAAACATACAGATAAAATACAGCTCAAAGTACATTTCAGTCAGTATAAGAGAGAGGAAGTCTTGACTAAGAAAGTAAAATGAAAATCCAGTGAAAATTCTGAAATCATCAAAAAATATGAAACATAATAGTAAAACTACTAATAAATGATACAATACTATACAAAAGTTTCATCAATGATTTCAATAAAATTATAAAATATAAAAATGAGATTATTCTAATATGCTATGCTAGTGTAAGTTTATATAATTACAACTAAATACATAATAGGAAGGTGTAAAAACATTCAAATTCTAAATGAACTGCATGGAGCTATAATTATAGCCAGAATTCTTTGCGTTTTCATAGAAGCAATGACATTATCAGGCTAATAACATTTGTAACTTCCTGTGAGACATTCATAAATTACTCTACAAATTTTATAAATTATTGTATATTATTATTTTATGTTGGTTGACTGATTTTGATTTTTACAATTGTTATTGTTTATAACATAACATAACAATTAGTTTAAAAGATTATTCCAACAGTTTTATTATAAATAATCAAGACTGTGAATGATAAAATGCTCTCACCTCCACTTGCTGTAGCACCCCATCAGCCAAGCTGGAGCTCAGGTAGAACTTGTTTTTGTTTTCTTTTAGTGGAGTGGAGATGGACACAGACTCAGTGCTCACCTCCACGGCCTGAGGATCACCTGAGCTGTCCTCCACAGTGCTGCCAAACACACACACACACACACAAATGTTTTGATACAAGATCAACCCAAAGCCCCAAACACTACAGGGATGTTTTCCAAGACCTGTGAGATCTCTAGGACACTACGATGACACCAAACTCTGCTAAAATGTATGTTTGGGGATGGTGCTAATGGTAATCATCAGTACCTATAAGCAGTTCCAGTGCTGTGGATCTCCTCAGCTGCCTGTTGCACCACACTGAACTCTCCTGCGCTCTCAAAAGAGCTGATAGCAATCTGTGTAAACTCCTGGCCTTCTCCAGCAGCCTCCTCCTCAGTCACTGCTCCTGCCACTGTCTCAAAAGCCTCCTGGACGAGTGTCTCCCCGTTCTCAGACACGTGGAATGTCACAACTTTTTGAGGCTGCAGAGATGAACTCTGTTCTACAGACTCCGCTTCCGACCATGAGCTTGTTTCAAATGTCTTCCCCTCGGACTTCAGCACAGCTACCTGAGGAGACCAGCAAACACACATCAGACACTGTGGTGTGATACTGTGACACAATGATACTGTGGTAGAAGCTAGTGACTGATGAATTTTGAACTGGTCTTAGGTCTGGCCAATGGGTTTTCTCTATAGGTCTTAGAGAGGAAATCTCAGAGCAGCTAATGGTATTAAAAAGAGACAGGGCTTGCAGGGCAAATCCACCCATTGTATTTACTAATCAAAGCATCAATGGAACCTACACATGCTTTCTGAGGTTTATATGTAATGTCAATAATAATGAAATTATTATTTGAGCTCAAAATATTAAGGCTAATCCGTCTCAGAACTGTCATAAAACAATGTCTCAGGCAGCGTATTTATAAACATATAATGTAATGACTTCATATGAGGAAGTTTTTAAGAGGAACTAAACTCTTGGGACGTTGCTGTGAACAATTTAGGCTTCAAACTTCAAAGCACTTCACATCAAATCACTCTGTAATCCATTGCTTACATCTTTCCAGTTTAATTAGGCTGAATTAGTCGATAACTTCCACAGCTAAGCAAAAATCATTCAGAATCATCTGCTCGAAACTTTACGCTGTGTTGTAATATTTGAATAACATACAAGCTTATTAATTACAGATACATATATGCTGATGTTTTGCAAAATATTAAAACATAATGGTCAGTCTGCAATGTGTTGTGGTGAAAAGACTGAGATCCATTATTTTACCCAAAATAATTTACTTTTGTTTGATCACAGTAAATATCAGTGGTCAGAAGGATCATTTTGCATATCATCACTGTCCAGAAAAAAACATGCATCTCTATTTTTCTCAAATTTTTCTCAGCATCTGTACATTGTGTGAACCATTCATGGTTAACGGACCAGTGCAAATGCCTCAAAATAGCTTTGAAAAAAATTGTGGTTCCAGTGACTTATACTGAAAGTAAAGACAGTTTTTGTCCTCTCATGTAAAGTTGCCATTTTTAGACACTTGTTTTTTTTGTGCTGTACCTGCAGTGAGTTTCCCACTAACTCTCGAGCATTGCTCATGTTGAGGAGAAGGTCGAGAGCGTTCTGGGCAGACAGGTCTGATGACTGTGCTACAAAACACAGCATTAAATATTACAAAGTGATAGATTACAACATGTATTTAACAGCTCTCTGTGCAACAATGAGAGTTCTCCAAACCTTGCTCGTAGATGATGGTGGTGTTTCCCAATGCATCCTGGGACACAGAAGCATTCCCCATGGGCTCCATGGTTTGAAGAGAAAGAGGGTCCACAGACACCTGAAGAAAATAAAGCAAGATGATCTACCGATATCCAGAGGACAAAATATAGTATGGACGTTATACTATAAAAACGTAATCTGGTCTGCATAGTATACCTGAGACTGGTTAGAAAGCCAACAGTACACAACAATGTGTATCCTGCTGTAAATGCCAGTATTGCGATGATTATAGAAATTGTGAGAAGATTAAGATTTGTGCAGCCCTGACAAACCTCTAGTCGTTCTCCTCAGTCAATTTCCATATACAATATACATATACAACTCACAATGGTGCCCTGCAGGCCCTGGCTCTCATGCTGCTGTTTAAGCTCCTCGATCTGCTGCAGGGTAAAGAAAGGTCTCCTACGGCGCCGTACTGGTTCCTCAGGGTGGGCCTGGCTCCACTTTTCAAACTCCTCAGGGTGACGGCACTGCACATGCAGACGCAGGTTCTTCCTGTGCTTGGTCATGAAGTGGCACATGTCACAGGAAAAGGGTTTCTCTCCTGAGGAACAGGCGAAAATGAAGAGCGGGGTCAGAAACGCTTTTGAGGATTTAAGGATTTTAGTTTAAACTGTCACAACTGCAGTCATGGGTTCGATCCCCTGAAACAAGTACCCTTAAGCAAGGAACTTAACCCTAAGTTGCTCCTCATGCGCCGTGGATAGGGCTGCCCAACGCTCCAGGCAAGGCACCAGGAGACACTGTCCCCTAGTGTCTATGTTCACTAGTGTGTGTGTATACACAAGTGGCAAATACTTCTTATTACTCATGTGTCTGTGTGGTATATGTGTTTAGCTTGTGCCAGCTCAAGTGATAACACTGCACTTTGAAAGCAATCTATCATACTACCTTAACGATAATCTCGTTTTAATTCCAAAAGAAAATGTGACTAATGTGAAGACAGAAAATACAACTGTGAAGAAGAATGAAACTGTAAAAACAAAGTAGAACACCAAACACAGACCTTGCCAATACAACCCATGTAACAGGTCTTCATTGTGAATGCTTATGTATAGAGTTTATTAACTCACCAGTGTGTTTGATAGCTATATGGGACACTAGGAAATCCTCTTTGCTTGTGGAGTACTTGCAGTAGTCGCATTTGAAAGGCTTGTCGTTGGTATGGGACAGCTGATGGTTTAGCAGTTGCTTCTTATCACTGTATGTGACCTCACAGAACTCACATTTAAACCTGACACACAAAATTTCACCAGGTTAGCAATGTAAACTTAATTACCATATGAACTTGTAGTATAAAAAATGGAAATCAAGTAAAAAATATGAGGAGGGTAACTCACAAACTGTTTCCACAGTTCTGGATATGGGTGAGGAGATGCATTTTGAAAGTGTACCGTTTCTTGAAGGACTTTCCACACTGAAAAATGAAGATATTTAAATGAATTTCACTAGAAATTGACACTTTTTCTTCGCTTGCTCTGGTTATAGCACTGAAAAAAGACTGAAGGCAAATAGTAAGCACTCTGACTCTCAAGTCAGAGAACACCCTTCTTTAATTGAATTTACAGTCAAACCTGCTATTCAGTACAAGTCATTAATTTTTTAGGAGTTATTTCTGAAGAGATATCTTCCTTAAGGAATGGGGAAAAAAACTATTAAAAAAACCTTTTCAAACTGGATTTAAAGCTACAGAGAAAATAGGACCTCCTAATAAGCGTGCAAGAGCTGGCAGACCACCAAAACTGTCATCATCAAATAGTACTTCAAGATTGTATCTTTGAGAGAGAGAAAAAAAAATTAAGGTTCACTCTTGCTTTAGATGTGTAAAATATCTATAGGTGTTTCTTTCAAAGCTGTGGGTCTATAAGGATGTGTAGCTGTTAAGATGTTGTTACTAAGAAAATAAGAAGAAAGCCACCCCGGAGCCCAAACTCCAACATTTCTTTCAACAACTGAAAGCAAGCCTCCTGATGGAATAGAAGCTGTCATAAAGGCAAAGCCTGAACAATACATACTGGATAATATCAAAAGACATTATAAACACATGTGCAATCTGTATAGTAAGGATATAGTTCTATGTCTCTTCTAACACTGAAAAATAAAAGAATAACTTGTACTTATAGGCCATTTACGAAGATTTCAAACAAACTAAAGGTGGTCTCTAACTTTTGCACAGTACTGTTAAAATAGCTTAAGTCATTCTAAGCCCAGAGTGCTCTACTCTCTGCTACAGGACTGACATTCTTTGGTAATTAATATATTTGAACCACTGGAAATCTCTATCGGGAACAAAGAAAGCTAATCTCGTGTTCATACCTTATCACACATGTGCGGCTTCTCTGTGCTATGTGTCTTCATGTGCTGAGTGAGGCGTTTCTGCATGGGGTAAACACGGTGGCAGATAGGGCACGGGAACTCAGACACTTTCGGAATCTGAAGAGCATCATCACAAGACTGCTGTCGCATAAAAAAAAAGCTGATGCATGGCAAACAGTTCAAAGCCCAACACTGCATAAACTCAGATGACTAAAAGAAGGTGTCACAAAAATAAACATCTGTTTGTAAAACACAGAGAGACAAACTGCTATTTTACTAATTCACTGCTGTCATGAATTGAGAAACTGACTCAGCAGATGTGCTTCATATTATGATGTGAAATTGCAAGTTGGTGTTAAGAAATAAGAATACTAAGTCTTACCACGTCAGTCTTCCGCCTCCTGTGGTGAGAAAGACAGAATTAAAGAGTGACTGAATCCACCAGCAAATTTTTACCCACTGTTAATAAACTCATATGAGATTCTGCTTCATTGTACTTCATGTGACTCATTTACGTAATATTGTGAAGAATTAATTTATAATTTAGTACACTGATGATCAAAGCCTCATCCAGTCTTACTTGTCTTTATTGTGGACAGCAGAATGCCGGATTACGTCCTTCTTGTAGACACTCGAGTAATCACACGTGTCACACTTGTATGGTTTGGTACCCTGGTGGTTGAACATGTGTTCCTACAACACGCAAAAGAGATTAGTAAACAGTTGGACCACAGCACACTTCTGAACTTTGAATATGTTTCCGAGTTATTAGAGCAGAGCTCATGCGGTCTATCTCATTTCAGGATTCAGTAGAATAAGCTGTCTTATTGTACAATGAATAACTGACAATGTAGACTTAAATATTATTAAATAGATATATTAATATGAAGTATATTTCATGTATTTTGAAAATAACAACAAATATACTGTAACTAGTTCGGCTATAGATATGCTCACTCAAATGATTATATTCTGATTATCATTGTAACATCTCAGTCATATTCAATTAAGCAGACACATCAAAGTTATTCCTAAAAATGTATTTGACCCTATGTAACTGGATAGAGAGCATCCTCATTACTGTAGAATCATTTTCTGCAATCAACATTTTCGATGCGTCTATTAACATCTCTTTATTTAGATTTACTTCAACCTACTTACCTTCAGGGAAGACCAACGCTTGCAGCGGTAGCTGCACTGGAGGCACTTGAAACGTTCGGGGTCATTGCCCTCATGAGAGTCCACGTGAAAGCGGAGGTCTTCTTGAGACAGAAAGCGTGATCCACAGATCCAGCAGTTATGAGGTCTCAGCAGAGGCTTGAGAGATTTGTAGTACTTGCTTTAAAAACAAAGAGAGACGAGCCCACACTAAATGAAAGCTTCTACCTTTGAATTCATGCTGCTGTCGTTACTTTTCAAAAGAAGATGAGTGATTGATGAGAGAATCTAAACAAGGAAACTTACTTCCGGTTTATATACTTTTTATACTTTTTTCGCAGGAAGCGTTTGGACGGTCGTCCTCGCTTCCTTGGAAAAAACTCATCATCCTCTGGCCCCGTGTTGGATGAGGGGTCTTTATTTTCTGAATCTGATTGGCTGACGCCTGGCTCAGCGGCACAGCCATTGGATAGTGAGGCAGTTTCGTTCTCCAGGCCAGAGGAAGTGGCCTCTTCAGGAGCCTGAGAATCCGTGGTATTGCTTGTCTGAGACCCCGGTGCTGCTGCTGCTGCTGATGATGCTGCATTAGAAAAGAAATACATGGAAATATTTTGGAAGACAAAGAAGAATTTTTAACCTTTTCATGAAGTCAAGATAAAACCTCGATAAACTAAGAAGTAAAAAGCTCTGTTACGTTCCTACTTTTCCTGTAATGTTCCCTTATAATGTGAGACATTGTGGAGAGTACTGGAAGGAAAATGAACGGGACTCGCAACTCTGCACCATCCAGTTTTTAAAATTGATGTGAGCGGAGTGGCCAGAACCACTCAAAAACATGTTTGGCATGTGTTCTTTGAGCCAAATATTACCATTTCATATGCTTTTGAAAAGCCAACATAGTCTCAGGTTTATAGATCTCTTCCGGTTCAGGAAGATTATGATATCATGAACATCCATCCATCTATCAATTATCTTCAATTCAGGGGCGGCTGGAGCCAATCCCAGCATCAGGTCGCCAGTCCATCGCATGGCCAACAAACACTCACGACTACGAGCAATTTAGAGTGACTGATCAACATAACATGCATGTGTTTGGACTGTGGGAGGAAACCGGAGTACCCGGAGGAAGCACAGGGAGAACATGCACACTCCACACAGAACGGCTCAGACAGGGAATCGAACCCAGATCGGATCGTCTTGCTGTGAGGCAACAGTGCTAACCACTACACCGGGTCATGAACATAGACACATCAATGTATTTTTCGTGTTAACCACTGGACAGCAGCTACAAAAATACTCTACAAGTTCAAGGTACTTTAAACAAGCCAGCCAAGGAAGTACTGATGAAGCAAATTTCAACATCTACTAACAGACTGTCCAGGACAGAAAGGAAGTGCAGGACTGCTGAATCAAATGGCTGTTTAAAGGCCTTTACAGTACATAGTTTGCCATTAACAGTGATGTATGTGTCACTACGTGTATTTAGTCTGTGGAGTGGCGTACTCGGTATGGCATAAGGGATGGTGATTCAGTGGGTCTCGCAAAGTTATTGCTGTTTTAGAATATTAAACTTGGGAATTTCATTTTTTGCCTTTCAGTCTGTGAAAGAGACATCAAGGCCTCAGTGCTAACAACGAATTCTTTAGTCAAGTGCTGTTGTTTATCTTACTGACCTGTATAACTTTGGGGAAAAAGGAATTTGCGGGGTGGGCCCACCATCCTGCGGGGTCGTTTCCGTGAAGAAGAGAAGGAAGAGGATGAACAGGAGGGAGGGGCTGGCCGATGTGGAGGTGGCCGGGGCCTCAGTTGTTCGTCCGCTGGGTTATAATCACTGTCACCTGAAAAACACAGCAAAATAAATAGAGAAGAATAATTCCATCGTGTACAGTCAATCGAGTACTGAGAACCTCTACACTAACACGTACACTAGCAAACTGGCAATAAGGTCTCTCAATAAAACAACACCAACCTTCAGGGTCATCAATGGCACCTGCATCAACAATGTCATCTTCCTCCTCCTCTGGGGGCTCTTCTTTCTTCACCTCTGCTACTTGTCGTGCCAGCGTCTCTGCCTTCCTTGGTCTTCCCCGTCCTCGCTTTTTAGGAGGATCACCTGAGCGTCAAACAAAGCAGGCAGTTATGAGGACAGTCTGACTCTGATTGAACCACTAGGTAGCCACATCTCTCTTTAACTAAAATATTACTGATGCTTCTACATGAATCTTCACTCCCTTTTATTTAAAATCACTGTAACAGCACAGAGGAAATATACCAGTAGCCACAACTGTTTTTAAAGCTGCTTTTATAGTTTCCAAGTTGTTTATCTAGCACATACAAATGCTGAATAGATTTTAGGGAATTTGTGCTGACCTGTACTCGTACATCTTCAACCGCATATTCACACATATACAGAATTGGGTGCACGCCCTATGTATAAACAAATCCACACATCCTCTACAAAACCACATTTAAATAAGGTCTTTTCTGCAAATGTCTATTTATCAACACTTCGAACATGAAAAAACTACTTTTGTTTAGAGAAAGTGGATTTTATCCAAATATATTCCCAAAATTGTCATTTACAAAGTGCATTAAGTATGTTTTCTGTAGAGGCTATGTACTTAATGTTATTCATTTAATATATTTCATTATTTTTTACAAAAAAAAAAAATACAACACATGTAATCTGGCACATGTTTACTCATAGGTTGTATATATACACACACACTTTATGATTTTACATAGCAACATTTTGAACTTTAACAAATATGAATATACACCGATCAGCCATAACATTAAAACCATCTCCCTGTATCTACACACACTGTCCATTTACTATACAGGTGCACCTTGTAGTTCTACACTTACAGACTGTCCATCTGTTTCTCTGTAGCCCCCTGTGAGCCTCCTTTCACCCTGTTCTTCAATGATCCAGACCACCACAGAGCAGATATTATTTGGGTGGTGTGTCATTCTCTGCAGTGCTGTGTTAGTGGTGTTAGTGTGTGGTGAGCTGGCATGAGTGGATGAGACATGGCAGTGTTGCTGGAGGTTTTAAACACTGTGTCCACTCACTGTCCACTCTATTAGACATGCCCATCTTGCTGATCTACCGTGTAGACGTAAAGTCAAGAGTGATAGCTTATCCGTCACTGCACATTTTGGTTTGGCCGTTTTCTAAACCATCAGCACTGCTGTGTCCGATCGTACCAGCATAACACACACTAACACATGACCACCACGCCAGCGTCACTGCAGTGCTAAGAACGATACACAACCCAAATAATAACCTGCTCTGTGGTGGTCCTGTGGGGGTCCTGATCATTAAAGAACAGGGTAAAAGGGCATAAGAAAGTATACAGAGAAACAGATGGACGACTGTCAGTAGTAGTAGAACTACAAAGTGCTCCTAGATGTTTAGTGGAGATGATAAAACGACCATGCGTGTAAATATAAGAAGGTGGGTTTAACGTTATGGCTGATTGATGCATATACCGCTCTATTCAAAGCACTGTTTTTAAAGAACGTCTAGTATTGTCTAGTGTATATTATATTTATAGTTTATGTTTGTAGTTTTATTAAATTCATGTTCACATGTACATCAAGAGAAATTCCTTTCTTGTCCTTCGCAAATAAAAAGCTCTGACTCTGGGTACTCCTTACCAGGAGGTTTGAAGTGTCGGTCTCTCATGTGATTAATTAGCGTGTCCTTGGAAACACTTTTATACGGGCACATCTTGCACTTGAACTGCTGCACAATGACCACCTCCATCATCTCCTCCAGCTCTGCCAGATCCGGAGCTCTCTCCCCCGGCCCGGCTGCCACCCCTGACTCCACCACAGCCACGTCGTCCTCCCTGGGTCCTCCTGAGCGTCCCGGCTCCGGGGACCACTGTGGCACTATCTCAGGTTCCGGATGTGCGGAGTATGTCCCACTGCTGCTGATATATGGGCCTGCCTGGCTTTCACTGCACTCCATCTGGTCTGGCAGCTGGGAGCCGGCTGTGTCGGCCAATGAATGTTGAACAGCACCGTCGTCTGCGTAGAGCGAGTCCTGGGCCATGTAAGAATGCTGCGGCTCCTCCGCTGCATTGCTGTCCTGCTCTGAGGCAGAGACACGCTCGGTGTAGCGGTGGCTGGGCTCACCATCGTCTACACTGCTGTCAATGTAGCGAGAGTGCTGGGGCTGCGCTTGTCCATCCTCAGGCAGATAGCTATCACTACATTCCACCACGTAGCTCCTCTGGGGGCTGCTGTCTGCACCACTGCATTCAGCCACATAGCCATCCATCCCGTAGTCTGCGAACCGGGACTGGCGAGGGCTCTCGTCCGCTTCTGGCCCAGAGCACTCGACGTACCGAGCCTCGCCGGTCTGGTCCGGGTCGTCGCCTCCTCCACCGCATTCTGCGTACTGCGAGTGTTGGGGCTGGTCAGGCCGGCTGCTGCTACTGCTCCCATCCTCGTGTTCGGGGTAGCCAGAGTGTCCGGTTTGGTCAGGCTGGTCAGGCTCCAGACTGCCCCGCAGGCTCTCGGACAGGTCAGCCTGATCCAGGCACGTGGAGGTGGGCCCGTCAGCTAAGGCTTCAATGGCGATACGGCTAGACAGAGCTGAAGAAGACATCTGAGCAACCATAGGAGCTCCTAAAGACAGAAGAAGACACAACAGCTTTGAATTTCGTGGAAGCTCTCTTCAACTAATCTTCTGGCTAACTGACCACAATGTCCCAAAAGAGTTGGAGGGTTTATCCAGATGGAGATGGATCGTTCATCTAAAGTACTGTGAGCTTGGAAATGTTTACAGATTTCCTCAAGTTCAGCATTACTGACAGATAAACTTTCTAAGTTCTCACCATCATCTGGACCTTGCAGGATCAAATACTGTGTGGCCTCAGCACTGTCATCTTCTGCACTGGTAACTGCTATACATCCTGTAAAACATGTCATTAATATTTGACAGTATCACCATAACCAAAAGAAACCTATGCATTGGTGTATGTCAATGTTATTACATTAAATTTCATAGGAAAGTGATATATTTTCCCACCGTTCATTATGTCAGGCCCGATGGTGGACTCGATTATCTTGTCAATGGCAGAGCCCAGGTCTGAGGAGGTTGAAGCTGTTGAGTCAGACACCATCATCCCTCCTTCAGATACGGCACTAGAGTGCACTAGGACCTGAGCAGACTCAGACACCAGGACAGACTGGGTCACCGTGGAGACGCTGGAGACGCTGGTTGACTGGGCAACAGAGGAGGAGTCTGGGAGATGGATCCCGCGCACATCTGTACTGGAGCTTGTCTCTGGGATAAAAACCTGCAACAACATTAGGCCAGCAGTCAAGACAAATAAATGAGTAATAAAAATTTTTGATGTTTAGTGTACCTCTGAATACTTTCTATTAGTGCAGAACTGCAATTACTTTAAAACAGTGTAGTAACATTAAATAAAAAGCAAACGAAAACAGAAAGTCGTCATGTAACAGCAACGTTTTGTTTATACACAGACATACGCAATTGACTCTTTCTCACCACAAGGCCTTCTGAACTTTGTCCAACATGGCAGTCGGACTCTGGAGCTAGAGCTGGCAGCGTGGCCGTGTCACTACTGTCAGCAGACATGGCCTCTGAAGACTCCATGCCCATTCCACTCTCAGATGGCTCCTCCATCCCTGAATGCCCCACATCACTGCTGCTCTCCACTTCAATCTCCTCAGAATCCATCTCAGCTGTTGGAGTGAGACTGTCCTAGCTTGGATAGTGTACAACAAAGAAATGCATGAACTATTATATTAATAATTAATATAAATATTTACATATACATTTAAGCAACTGTATGTTCACAGACAATTCAAGTACATAAGTAAATTAGAATTTCACAAATCAAAATATCTGCATGATTCAACCATCACAGTTTGAAACAAAATAAATCAGAGCAGTTTAATCCAAAACGGTGAACCTTGTGACTCCTTTTTCATTTACAGCAGTGGTGATGAATGCGAATGTAGTCTCTTTATTTCACAACCCATGAGCCTACATGTACAAACATGTACAGGATACTCCTGGACTGTCCAGGTTTTTGGTTGCTTGTTCAGAAAACAAGATGTCTAAGAATCAGGGAGGATTCATAAATACGCAGACATTCAGCTTCAATTTGATGCCATTACATCAATCAGGTGAAGAGTGTAGGAATGTTAACTATTTTAATATATAGCATACATTTTACACAGGTAAACATACACTGCCCATACACACCCAATAATTGCGCAACAATGGTAAATCTGGAAAAAACATTTTCTCTTAGTACTACTCTGCCTCTGTGTACCACTCCACTCTGCATGGATTACAAATATGCAGGTCCTTATATCAAAACCATCATAAAACAATGTCTCAATCATCAGGCAGAATATTATTCACCCATCCTTGTAATGCTTTTTATGCTTGTAATGTAGCTTTTGGAACCATTCAGCTCTTTAGACATCCGGTTCCTATCACCATCAGTGAACAATTCTGACCTGCACCTTTTTCTAGAACAGAATGCACTCCGAATGCCAGTTTAGTTATAAAGAATTTATTTTAAATGATGGGGTTTCCCCTTAATGAATGGATTCTACATTCAACAGCTGCATGTGGAACACTGCAAATGATAAAGTTTTAATGTTGACAACATATACAATGTTTTCCTGAGTCAGGCATGGATGCATGAAGAGCACTGAGATGTTTACTGGAATAGTCAGTACTGCTAGGCCAGTTTGGCACTGGAACCAGGATCAGTGTGAACAGACAGAATGCTGAGGCTGAGGCTAGGGCACTAGTGAAAGACGACCCTTAACAACTAGGGATGCACCGATACCACTTTTTCCTTACCGATACCTATACCAGCTTTTCAGGTATCTGCCGATACCGAGTACCGATACCAACTCTGACTTAAATGCTTGATATATGGCTATAAATCCTGATATTTATAGTGTTCCACTTTTTAAATGTTTTATTTTTTTATGTCTTATCCTGAATAAGATATTATAACCTTCAAAAGAACACAATGGACTGGTTGAGTAACTGCACATTAAAAAGTTTCAGAGCTATGAAAAAATAAAAATTGCCACAATGCAGAAACACCTGCAACCATTTAGTCAATAAGCTTCATGGTATCGGTACAACACTATTAACAACTGAAGTGAAGAGGCGACTGCTGAGGGCATCCTGTTTTAGAACCAGACACAGCACAGAATACACAGTGGCCGGATAAAGTAATACTGGTAAACATTCAGCTATGTGGACTTGTGGCGGACCACCGAGTAAAGCCAGCCACTGAGTCTGTATGAGGGAGACTCGCTGTGTGGTTATATAACTAGCTAACGTTGTACAGCATCAGCAAACCGGTGTAACCAGAAATGACAGCAACGTGGTTCATATAGAAAATCATATTCCACGTGCACGACACACTTTCATTTTTATATCGGGCTAAAACAGGAGTTAAAAACTCAGACTCACTGTCGGTTTGCAGGTAACGCACACCTGCATTCTTTCTGAAGAATAACAGCTGCAGCAGTTAAGGTGGAACGGGAGGTTGAAATAAGAAATTAACTTTAGCCTCTTTTTACTTCGCGTCTACGTTCAATAACAGGCGCCAAATTGTAACTGCTGGACCATTTAAGGTGGAACGGGAAAATGGAATAAGATACTAACTTCTGAGGCGCCTAATGTAACTGCTGCATCAATTAAGGTGGAAAGGAGAACTGGAATGAGAAGCTAACTTCTGACGCTCCAGTACGTAACAGCTGCTGGACCATTTAAGGTGGAACGGGGAGCTGGAATAAGAAGCGAACTTCGGTCACGGGTTCGGGTTTACACTCAATAACGGCCGCTAGAATGTAACTGCTGGACCATTTAAGGTGGAACGAAGAATTAAAATAAGAAGCTAACTTCAGGGTTACACTCAGCAACGACTCCGTAGAAGTAGCTCGTGTCGTGTCTTTTGGCTCACACAAACAGCTCAGCTGTCTTTCTGTTCACAGCACTAGAGAGCAAGGACAACATGAAGGCCGTAGCGTCTCATAACGGCCCCTGAGCTCAGCGAGCAGGCCGGAGAACGTTCCTCCACTTGTACGAGGCTGTTTATTTACACACACTACAGTCTGAATTCACGGCCGCACTGCTGCTGCTCGAGCGCTCGCGTCGTTATAGAAGCCGCCGAGCTGCCCTCCCTCCTGCCTGCAGCGCAGCGCCATTTTCTCGTTCTCGCTTTTCCGCTCAGGCACTGCGAGGAGCGGCTCAGGGACCTCGAGGGCCTCCGCGCCGACCCAGACCGCCCGAGCGTCGTCCCTGAGAAAAATGAATGTAAACATTCAGACGGACTGTTAGTTCGGGCCGTTTTTTGTCTTACCGGCGACACCGTTCTGGTTCGTGTTCCTCGTCGCCAGCGCGCTGGAATAAATCCGTAGGAGTAAAGAGACACTCGGTACGGCTTTCTAGTCGGGCGCCATCGGTATCTCCTCGCTTCCTGTTCATCAGACCGGATCCTGTTTATGTGAGAGGAGCAGTCAGCGGTTTCCTCGCACAGCGTTTACGTTCCACGTCGAAATATTACCCTCGTTTATGTGTTTTTAAAGTAAACAAAGTTTAGAATTACAGTTTCTGACAATAACTTGTCAAATGAAGCGTCAAAGTGAAGGACTAGAATTCTCAGAGGAGGAAGCTGCATTCGGCGGATTAATATGAGTGTAACGTTAAACGGTTATCGCGGTCACTAACACTGAGGGCTACGTTCACGATGTTATATATTTGTTATTTCTCTGTTTTTATGTCGTTTTTTTTAAACTAACCTTTGCCAGTGTGCTTTGAAATGTTAACTGTTCAGACAGTGGCAAGAAATATAAGGTTGTAGTCTAAATGGTGCAGCAGTTACTGTCTGGCGCCTGGTCTATTGGAATTCCCCGTTCCACCTTAAATAGTGCAGCAGTTTCATTGTGCAGCATTTAAGGTGGAACTGGAATTTCAAAGAACAAGCTAACTTAAGCCACGTCTTTCTGCAGGTTGAAACTCATTAACGGCTCCGTGATCCTTAGTGTTGAACTTAAGCACGAAAATATAAGAACGTACAATAAAATGAGGAAATATAGTTTCAAATGTTTCCAGCTCGTGTTGTCTTTTACACAATGCAGAGCAGGTGCTGATAAACATTGACTGTTGGAGCTTGGTTTTTTTTTAGCTGCACGACTCTTAGTAAAGTATAACACAATTTATTCACTTTTAGTTGTAAAATATAGACACCATAAATGGTTCTTTGGAGCAATACCATAAAAACAAGTTGTTTCCTTTCAAGATGCAGTCCAAAACTTTATATGATTTTTATATGATTTTTTTTTTCTTGAAAGACCTCATATGGAGGAGTGTTTAGTGGAATTGTGAGTATTAAAGGACATCTTGTATAGAGAGGTGCGCAGTATTTTAATATTAACCGTATTTTCTTTCAGTATGTAGTCACAACTCTAGAGGGAGCTGTTGTTCCGTTTTCCAAGTATTAACCCTTTGATGCACAATCTAAGCAAACCCCTTCTAATGCACAACGTGGGTCCCACTAGACACGTTTGTTTTTTGGGTTGTTTTATGAATTGTTAAGTGTCTACTGAAATCAGTTTATTTAATTTTTAATGTTTCAATTGTTTATTAAAAATCTTGTTTTTATTGAAACTTAGTAGTTTATATGATGTTTTGTTTAATTCTCTTTCTTTTAAATATTTGTATATTTCTTATTTCTTTTAACTGATTTATTTTAATGCTTTTTCTTATTTCTTTATTTATGTAAAGCACTTTAAGTTGCCACTGTGTATAAAAGGTGCTATATAAATAAACTTGCCTTGCCTTATCATGTTTATATGATATGATGACTGAAGTGGCTGTCATTAAATTTGACAAAATAACTCATCTGTTTTACTGTACCTCTCCCACTTCTCCTTTCCCCCTTAATGTCATATTATCGCTCACATAACTATATACTGTTAGGTCCATAAATATTTGGACAGTGACACAATCTACAGGATTTGGGCTATCCATGCCACCACATTGGATTTGAAATGAAACAACTGAGATGTAATTGTAATTTATATGATTTTTTTTCTTATATGCAGGAGTGTTTAGTGGAATTGTGAGTATTAAAGGACACATTGTATAGAGAGGTGCGCAGTATTTTAATATTAACAGCATTCTCATTCAGTATGTAGTCACAACTCTAGAGGGAGCTGTTCTTCTTTCCAGTATTAACCCATTGATGCACAATCAAAGCAAACCCCTTCTAATGCACAACGTGGGTCTAACTAGACACGTTTCTGTTTTTGGGTTGTTTTATGTATTGTTAAGTGTCTACTGAAATCAGTTTATTTAATTTTTAATGTTCCAATTGTTTATTAAAATCTTGTTTTTATTGAAACTTTAAATCATTATATGAATTCTTATTTGTTTACTTTATAAACAATAATAGTTTAGGTAAATGTGTTTCTGACATATTTTACAAATGTCAGTAGTTCCAATCACGTTCCATAGGGAACACGTAAGGGTCAGTTTTGAAGTGTAGTTTGACCCAGGTTGTGCATCAAAGCATTAAATGGCAGATGTCTATATTAGACATTTCTTACCTGGTCTAATATATATTATATGTGATAGATAATATTATATATTAAATATTGATATAGTTTTAAGAAGAAGAAAAGCCAGTATTAAGCAGATGTTTGAAATGCTGCAATGATTTTTAAAAAAATAAGCTGCTTCTGAACTTTTCAACAGTAAAACAAATCCAGCATATAAATTACTTTACTAATGGGAACCTGTCAAGTATGCATCAAGAAAGCAAATGATGTAGTTTGTAAAAATTTGGACTTGGTCATCATCGTCAGTTTCTCAGATGAGAACATAATGTCAACTGTGCTCTCGTAGAGACGGATAAAAGTCAGGTGTCACCTCACACTTCAAAGGCTCTGGCAAAGACGTCATCAGTAATAGATTCTTTTAAATCTGGGAAGTTATTTAAATTCCTGTAGAGCAAAGCAATACAAATGGTTTAGTACTGCGTTCAGATCAGCAATAAAGTAGATGATATTACATTACAGTAATTTTTACTCATTTGCATGTTATTGTTGTACACAAATGCTTCTAAAAACTTAAATCCGAACATGTTTTCATACGACAGTAATGCGAAAATAAAAAGAAGGACAATTCCGGTATGCAATCTTGATCCCATTTCAGGTCTTCTGGGAAGGTCTGGTAGTTGCAGAAGTCCAGCCCACCATTTACTGGCATTTAATTGAGTCCATTGTTCTTGGTGAAATATTCCCCACAAACCTTAAGCATAATTAGTCCACTCCAATGCTCAACAGTTGGTGAGGTGTTCTTGTGAAATGATGGACCTTTTTTCATGCCTTTAACATACCTTGGCAGCATTGTGGGCAAAATGTTCTTATTTTAACTTTCCAAAATGCATCATACATGTTTACATGTTCCTTTTGTTCCTTTTTCTGATGATTCTTTCACGAAGGTCATAGTTGTGCAGATGCCGCTGGACAGTGCAACAGAGTCTGCCTGAATCTTCCTGAGGGCTATTCAAGGGTTTGGATTTGCCTGTCTAGCAATCCTATAAGCGGTTCTCTCGGTTTTCTAAGTCTTCCAGACCTCAACTTGACCTCCACTGTTCCTGTTAACGGCAGTTTCTAAAATTCATTATGAACTAAAGGAAAATCTGAAAATGCTTTTCAGAAGTCAGAGTGTTTATACAGCTTTGACGTTCTGATGACCCGGCTTTTCCGAACAATGGCTGTGTACAAGCAGGCAAAATGATGTGAAGCCTTAAATCTCGCCCCAAACTCTTGCATAGTGTTCCTTTTCCTTTTTTTTTTTTTTTTACTGTAAAATGAACACACGTTTAATATCCTTCCACAACATCCAGCTTTAGGTGTTTTTGATTACTGGGGGGAAAAACAATGTAGATTTTATGAAGTTTGGACAGAAGGTCAGTTTAAACTATGTTCACCCAAAAGATCTAATAATCTGTTCTGAATTCTGCAGTAGTTACAGCACTGCTTCTGCTCCAACACTGTAAATGGAAATGCTTCGGCTTTAGACATGTTTCTGTAACAGTTTGTTCTTTGTTAGCTGAACAGCTCAACTAAACACTGTGACGCATTTTAATAATTACTTCAGAACATGATTCATCATTTTTTCAGAAACATCATTACAGAATATTACATCACTGCACTTTAGTCACTGTGATCACAGCTACCACAGTCCTTTCCTGTGCTGATTGTAAAACACACTGTTTTCTTGTCTCACTGCATTCTGCCTGATCCTGACAGATTCTGTGGTCTTAAATAACTGCATGTACATGTGCAACAAAAATAGTAACCAGGAGGTTAGGAATATGCTGAGAAGTGTAATCATTTGTATTGCATGTGGTTAATTTCATTTATTTACATGAATGGGAAACATGAATGATCAGTGCTTTACTTACAATAAACAAGTCATTAAAGTCTCCACTGCAGAACACAATAACAAATATATATTTATATCATCCAGACAGACTATAACTGTTCATAGAAATGACATAACATATAATGTAATGTGGAAACAACCAGCACTTCCTCCTGAGTATTCACTAGATCACCGTTAAAAAGGTCTTTACCAGTAAAAAGCAAGTTGTAGTTCTTTACTATTGAAGCACATCACCGATTTTCCAGAAAACATTTCTCACAACACCAATGCATCATCCCTGCTCCATACCTCATCACCCTCTGGAATAAATCATGAGTAGTTAGGAGGGCCAGACCTGTATCCTGGCCATGTGCCTGAATGTGTTTTTGAAGATTTTTCTGTAGGATAAATGTTTAATAGAAGGTAAACATCTATTTATAATAAATCTATAACTCTAGGTGCAAAGAAAAAAATAATAATAAGTATAGAATTATTTAAAAAGTTGCATTTTACCTTGAATAAGGACTCTTTGCACTGGAGTATATTAAATTGTTGATGTCCGATGACAACTTAAACAGCATGTGAGTGTTTATATTTTATATAATAAATTTAATGGTGTTACAGTTAAAATCCAGAAGAAAAAACTTAATGTTCTTGTAGCTCTTTGATGTTTCCGGAGACTTAAAGATAATTGCCTGAACGTCTTTGGAAAAAATAGTTTCAGGCAAAAAGGAAATGCAGGAGAGATACAGGAGAGACCAGAATGTAGATAAACATGAGTGTTACTATCTTGGTATATCTGAGTACAGTGTGTGATGTCGTTGAAATCTGAACTGAAGAGCAGACACAGATTTCTAAGTTCCTTTTTAAGAGAGATATCTGATCAGTAGGAAACTTAAAGGTGCCATAGAATGGAAACTCGTTTATTATCATAGTTGAATATTATATACTCTGAACCTCAGACACTGTCCTCTCCACCTTTAAAGATAAAACAAGCTGATTTTAAAATCCTAGACTGTAACATTCACTTATTTACACCCCTAAATGTACGTATATCAACAGAGCAACTGACTCTGCTGAGTCAACACACATTCTACAATACCTGCAATGTTTATTTTATCATTATTTAGGAGAAACTAAAGAAATTTATTTTTCTTTCATATGGAAAGTGCCGCACCCTCTCCTGTCAAGGTCAGACAATCAGTTTTTTAACAGTTAATTACATGACTTTTCTGTGAAAACTTCATGCATATATATATATAAATTTTAAGACACAGGCAAGCACAGCAATGGTGTGAGATGAACTTCTTGGGAAAAAATAAAAGAATATAAAAAAGAGAAAGGAAAAAAGAAGTTGCCCAGCTCAGTAAAGGTTGTGTTTTTGTGCTTATCGTTTTTAATTTGTCCGCAATATGTAATTCATCTTGCAACTAAGATTGTCAGTGTGAACGTCACTGGCCACTGCCGGGTTGTGTAGCCTTTAACTATGTTACACAAGAACTAGCTTTTGAACATGGTAGATAAAGCTGCCTGCAGACCGTACTCGGGTTACATCTTCCGAAGACAGGACTTCTCTAAAAGACGATTACAAAGACTAGAGCAGCTTTACCTACGACCAGCAGAAAAAGAGGACTCTGGGAGATCTGGTGTTGAAAATGGTTCTTATCATCTGTGTTGCTGGAGGAAAAAAGAAATTCTGGACTCAAGTGACTCCAGTTCTCAATCTGAAGTCTTCATTTAGTTTTTAACACTTATTAATCAGTAGTTCAATTTCAGTGGTTGAATGAATTTTATATATATGTAATCTAGTGATCTAGACATTCTATCAATCTATCCTACCTGTAGTTTAAATTAATTAACATTTCAGAAGTACTGATAGCAGCAGTGTTTGTCCAGGAGACATCAGTTTGTCCAATAATGACATCAGCATTAAAATAAATTCAAATACCATTAATCTGTATTTTCATTTAGATAGATCCATATTCATAAATCCAGGTCCATATCTACATAATTAAACTGTGGCTAACAGAAATGCTAATTTAAGATGTGCTTAGCTGTGACTAGTTATAATAGGCATTAGAGATATGTATTGTTTCAGATGTCTGAGATATACTTGTAGTGATCTAGAATTCTGTTCTGCAAAGCCTTATTGATATCTAAATGTAGAAGTAGAACTAGTCAGAATGCAGACTAGTAATAACTACACCGTTTAGTATATGTAAGATACACATATCTGTACTTACTTATTGACTATTAGGAAATACATTTCCTAATACAGAACAAGTAATAATAAAAAATAAAATATACATTTTAAGATCAAAGAGTTTAGTTTTAAAATTAGGTCAACTTAGCTGTTAAGTGTGCCTGATGGTTTCGCCAGTGTAAACGAACAGTAGGTTAATTCTGAGACCAGTTCTAGTGAATGGGTTGGTGGAAAGCAAGCAGCTTCAAAATACCACTGTGGACTAAATGTTGTGTGTATGTTTTATTAAAAGAGCAGATTGTTTCAGCTGTAGATTCAGGATCCTGCAGTTGGAGTGAAGTGAAGAAATCGTCCTGTTACTGAATGTTTATCCGGATAGCCGCATAGTTTTTAAGTAACAATGTTATTTGGCTAACGTGTTTATGAGCCACAAACAGATAACGTGAAATCTGATTGTACTCTCCATGCGCATAAATATTCTCCTGGTTCTGCTTAGAGAAGACACTTTTACAAAAAGGTTTGTAATAAACGCGTGTTTTTTATTTCTCTCTTAAACAAAAGCTTAGCAGTCCCTAACAAGCACTCAAGCTATATGTACTATATTTACTATGCATTTGAAAATAATACATGAAGTCCATTTGATCATACTATTATACTATTATATTATTTTTCTACATTTTTCTGCAAATTTCATGACTGAAACAAAAGAAATGGCCAAAAATTACTAACAGAGGTGGAAAGTAATGAATTACACTTATTCTCAACACTGTACTTAAGTAACTTTTCCCTGTACCAGTACTTTGTAGAGTAAAATGAACTCATAGTACTTTTACTTCTTGATTGAGTACTTTTATTTTGCTGTTATAACTTCTGAAAATGTCCATCTTAGTGCATAGACCAATTAAAAGAAAGCCTGCTTACGTTACTTAAGAGAACATTAAGCAAAAGTACATTAACTGCCAGTACCTGAATGATCAGATTTTGGAAAGGAACAAAGTATCTGGATCATTTGAAAGATATTTGAACTTTCATGTGCTTACTGCTTTGGTTTCTACTTCTGCAGTAGATTATACTGTGTTTTTATGTTTAATTCTCCTTCTTTTAAATATTTGTATATTTCTTATTTCTTTTATCTGATTTATTTTAATGCTTTATCTTATTTCTTTATTTATGTAAAGCACTTTGAGTCACCACTGTGTATAAAAGGTGCTTTATAAATAAACTTGTCCTGCCTTGCCTTATCATGTTTATATGATATGATTTCCGCTCTCTGATGGAATTCTTCTGTTTTTCAACCTAACGATGGCCTGTTTTACTTTCATTGAGAGCTTCGTTGACCGCATGTTGTGGATTCAAAGCCACAGCTTCTAAATGCAAATGCCACACCTAGAATCAACTCCAGACCTTTTACCTGCTGATGATGGATTAACGAGGGAAAAGCCCATAGCTTTTAAGAGTTGTCCAATTACTTTTGGTTCCTTGAAAAAGAGGCAGCTACAAGAGGAGCTGTCATTCCTAAGCCCTTCCAACAATTAGGATGTGAATACCCTTCAATTAAAGTCGAGAGTTTGCACTTTAAGCCCACCAGTATAATAATTATATAATAGTATCTTGAATATAGTTTAGTAAACAAAAACAAAAACTTGTGTCTCTGTCCAATTATTTCTGGGCCTAACTGTAGATGTGTTTTGTCTTGTTAAGTTAAGTTATATGCTTATTAGATTTTAGGTGTGAATGTCATAAATGGGTTTTGATTTTTGAAACTTCAATTTAAACGAAAAAAGACTACCAAAGAATGTTTAAATAGGAATATAAGATAAAAAAGATCAGTTAATCATCCACAGAGATTTAAGTTATACATTTATTGAACAGTTCACCTTATAAAATATTCATAATTCATAAGTTAATTAAATACATTTGAAACATGTTTAAATGTGCACATTTAACCACAAGACATCAAAAGTACATAGAAATTATACATTAAATTATTATATTTATATTTTGCTCCAGGCAAAGATGCCTTGACATCAGGTTCTTTTATAAATATGAATTAATTTAACATACATTGTACTGCAAAAATATATTAAGTTTCAACACATTCACTAATAATGTACTTTCTTCCTCAAACACATCAATCTGTGCTTTCCTGTCATATAATACACAATTCTGAAGGTTACAGTTTCAGTAGTCAGAACACTGCAGGAGGTCGTACTTCACATATCCAACTCTGTCCACCTGGCGCCTGCTGTTCATCCGCCAGTAGAACCTTTCTCTACAGAAGTAGGAGTGTCCTGAAATTACACCAATGAGAAATAAGAAGAAGCACTTAGTTTAATTTGTGGCCAACAAATAACTTCTATTTAAAACAAGTGACCGTCTGTAATTTGGCATTTAATAGCTTATAAAAAAGAAGTGGATGTGATTTGTCAGTTAAAACTGAACTGATTTGATAACCAGTAATATATTTTTCTTTTGCTATATGGATCTTACCCTTGTAAAGGAACACATCATGAGAATCCACTGGAACCCCACCAAAGATGTCCTCAGTGAAGCGAGGGTAGCCCTTATCTATCTGCTGGGTTTTTACATCCAGCCTAAGAAAATGAACAAGAGCAGTGGAATTGTGGGTAAAGATGAAGAATAGATGAACTGACAATCTGATTTTTTTGTTGGTGTAAATCATTTGAATAATATCTCCAGATGTTCTCACCTCCAGAAGTTCTCTCCACTAAACAGGATCACTTTGTTCTTTCCCCTCTGCAGTGCACCCTCCACCTTCTTCAAAGTGTTGGGAAAGCCAAGTTTCTCAATTCTGCGTGGTCCCTGTACCTCCTGTCCGCTGTACACCCAGAACTGATTGTCTGAGGAAACAAGACAGACGCAAAAGCTTAGCTGGATAAGTTGGTAAACATGTAACTGTGATATATTATCTGAACATTCTGTTACCTGCAAAGAAGTAGATCTTCTTGGTCAGATGGTCCTCAAAAGCAGTGTTGATCTTAGCCGGCACGGCGGGCCATCTCTCAGAGATGCGGAAAGGGCCTCTGTGTTTCCCGTTCCCACCATTTGATGTATTCCAGTAGTGCCTGAACAGGTGATGTTAATTACTCAATGCAGTCATGATACATAGTTTGTGTCTAAACTCTTAATATTACCAAAGTTCTACTTACAAACATCCATACATATTCCATAGTTCTGATTATTTCAGTACTGGAAGTTAAACCTATGCTAATGCTCAAATAATCCCCAACTACAAACTATTTGTTTCTATTGGCTTTCAGCTTAAGAAGTTAATATCGTGTGTTATTAGAAAAGAACTTTTGTATTCAGGTATTGAGAACACCTGAATACATATAGAGAGGCTGTGGATACAAGCTACTGGTTCTTACCCATCTTTGAAGAAATGAAGCTCGCCCTGAATCTCAGTTATTGTGTCAAATGCATCCACCTGGCAAGCATCCAAAGAGGGGTCCACAGATGGGGTTGTGGTGGGTACAATGGGGGCAGTGGGCTTAGGGGTTTGAGCAGTGGTTTTGGGAGTAACTGGAGAAGATGTAGTGGTTGAGGGCTCAGGAGGAGTGGGATCAGGGCCTGTTTTGGGTCCTGCAAAAGAGAAAGATCATGTTAATTGTTCTATCTTCTTTTTACTGCAATACATTATTCAAATTATTTTAAAATCACACACTGTTCAAAATAAATATTTTTAGTATAGTATTGTTTTGGCAGCATTATTTCTATACGGTATATCTAAACTTCAGTCATAATTCTAATGTTATTATTTCATGTTATTATCTAATGTTATCAGTAGTCACAGCAGGTATGACATCATACCATAGAGATATTGGATGCCTTCAATGTCATCCTCATGCAGAGAGAAGTCTGCTATGTATTTGTACATGGGGAACATCAGGGCATCCTGAATGTTGGAGTGATCCAGACCGAGAGCATGTCCAAACTCATGAGCTGCCACCAGGAACAGGCTGTATCCTGTGAGAAAAGCAAAAAATGGAGTCAAGCTCAACGTTTGCATTGTAAGCCAGTGTGTTCTGTACTGATGGAAAAATAAGACACTGCAAAATAGTGAAATTACCCTTGTCTGGACAGAATCCCCATTTTTTATCCTTGTCAAAGCTGCCGGTTGTAGCGCACCACAGTTTTCCATCTCCTCGGCCTTCGCTGGTGCAGGAGGTGTAGGTCTTCCCCAAGAAGATGAAGGGAAACTGACATGGCTCACCCTCAGAGTTTCCACCAATCACTGCAGTGTCTGTGAGCCAAAAGCAATGCAGTTAATCATCAGATGTTAATGACCATTAATTGTATGTTGAATCTGTTTATTTCACCTACATGACTAGTTAGTGCTTTGGATTATCTACTGAGGATTATCTCAATCCTCTCTCACCTCGGTTTGGGCAGAACCCAAATTGTTTATCGGTGTCAAAGTTGGATGTGGTTGCGCACCAGCGATACCCATCAGAGCGTCCTTCTGTGGTGCAACTGTCATATTGTTTCCCCAGAAATGTGAATGGGAACACACATTCTGCTCCATTAGCGTTGCCTCCAAAGGTGAAAAGAACTGTGGTGATAGATAAACAAACTCAGTGATGCATATCTCATAAAGTTAAGCACTATTTATTCATTTCGAATTTTAATAATAAGGGTATTAAAATTATTTCGTCCTCATCATTCACAAGACTTGTATAAAAAGTTTTTATAACATACTAAATGAGTCTTTGGGAAATCAAAAGTAGTTCCTCTATGGGAAGTTTTTTTTTACTTAAAGGAACGACTGTGTCCTTGTCTGATTTTAGATATATAGATTACTAGTGATAGGAAAGTCCTAGACTCAATTGAGCTTTCAGGTCATGTTACCACAGTAGTAGACCAAGATAAAGAACTTACGCTCGCTGGGGCAGAAGCCATATTTCTTGTCTTTGCCGTAGTCAGCAGTGGTGGCGCACCATGGGAGACCATCAGTACGACCTTCAGTAATGCAGGAGGAGTAAGACTTTCCCTCAAAGCGGAACGGGAAGTAGCACATAGCACCATCCGCATTGCCATAGCGGGTCTTAACAGCTGAAAGAACCGTATTGTACCATGGTTAGCTATGTAGGATAGTGAGAATTAAAGGATACCTTGTATTAATAGTCACCACATTCTCATTCAGTAAACAATCACAACTCTAGAGGGGGCTATTGTTCTGTTTTAGCATTTTTAACATTATCATTATTAAATGGAAGATATATATTAAGTTTCTTTAAATAGACATCTCTTACCTGGTCCATTGCCAAGGGTCCAATATTCATCATCATCAAAGTGGGCGTCCCCCTGAATTCCTTCACCTGGGGGATAGGCGTGTGCCAACAGGCCATCTTTCCCATCAAAAGGGTAAAAGTCTCCGTGCTCTGAAATAAAATCACCAGGTTAAATTTATTTTTTATTTGTCTTTTATGGAAGCTCAACATATTTCGCCAGCATTGGGAACTGATTGTAAGCGTAAAGTGAAAAGTGTCTTCTTGCCTAAAGAAACTGTTGTAAAATGAAATTGTGGAAAGTTATTGATGGAAACCTGACAAGAAACCATATTGACCCTACAGATTTGCTTGCTTTGACGTATAAATCTTGAGCAGAAAACGAACCTGCTTTTCCGAAGGAGATCATGATGTCGGCCGTGCCCTGATAGAGACGAGTAAAAGTCAGAGGAGTCACATCACTCCACACCTTGAAGGCTCTGGCAAAGGCGTCATCGATAAGAGATTCTTCCATATCTGGAGAGTAATTCATGATCCTACAGAGCAAAACAATAGAAACTACTTAGTACTGCATTCAGATCAGCGACAAAGAAGGCAAGACTATATGTTAATGGTTATTAATTAATGGTTTATTTATTTACTCAAGTGTTTTGTCTAGTAAAGCCAGGTGACCATGTGGAGTAAGTTAGTTTTTCTTATGAATTATTATGAATTTTGAAAAAAAAAAAAATCTCATTTGTGGAGTAAGAGATTTTTATATCTGCAATAAGAGGAAAAAACTGATTCTCTTACCTGTATGTAATGTCATTGTGATCCCACTTCAGTTCTCCTTCAAAGGTCTGGTAGTTGCGGATGTCCGGCACACCACAGCGAGGCTGCTTCATGGCGCTGACTGTGGCTTTGTCCAGAGAGCCGGTCTCCTCCAGACCCAGCTGCCTCTGCAGCCTCTTCAGAGCTTTGGAGGTGGACTGTACTGGCTGCAGCCCGCTCTTGTCCAGAATCTCCATATAACCGAAGCGTTTCAGGTACGTCTAAAGGGACACAAGATAATTTAGAAATGCGTTTTATAAATTTATAAATTATAATTTTGTAAATAAAGAACTAATCTAGCCTTTATAGACTTAAGATATATCTAATGCCATGTATGTAGCATACAAGCAATTACAGTATTTAGAAGTTTTTCTCTGTACTTCATAAATGTACCATGTACAGCTGATTTAACAGGTTTTCTGCTCTTGTACTACCATCAAAAGCACTGTCTGCAGTTAACAGCTGTACAAACAGATGCAGCAGATCAGGCTGAGAACATACGTCTGCTCAAACCAGTGAGAAGCAGGAGATAAGAACAGAAATACTCACTTCAGCCAGCTCCACGTCCGTCATGTTTTTGATTACATCTCCAGGGAAGTTCACGAACACAGACTTAATTGGATGGCACCAGACGCTTAAAGCGCAGGTTCCAAGAACCATAAATGCCAGAGCACTGAGTCTCATAGTGAGAACTTTGAAATCAGACCCAGAACCTGAGAAGAAAAAGCCTGAAGGCTCTCAGATGGAGATCTGTTGGAGTCACCGGAAAGGCTCTATCAGACTGGAATGTTTACCGATGTCTTCTTCAGCCCTCTTCTCCTGGCTCCTGCTGCTCTTGGTCTGCTCCTGAAGCAGCTCTGTGCCCAGCATTTATAGCCCGAGTGAGGATTAGGTCACTCAGCCTCACCACCTATCTGTCACTCACTTAGCCCTCCCACACACACGGTTGTGTTTTATGTTTCTTCATTTCAGGGGGATTCCATGAAACATGACTTGCTACAACAGCAGATTACATTCAACAGGAGAATTGCGTTTTCCGTACTGTTTCACTTCCTCGTTTATAGTCTAGTAGTTCATTCATTCTATTTGATGCAAAAAGAGTCTTAATCAGTATGTAACTATAATCCGATAACAAGTATGTTAATCCTAATGTTTCGTTCTGAGAAGAGAGAAGACAGCGGACACCTGGAAACATGACTAGTGACTAGTGAAAAGAACCAATGGAACAAATATATCTTACTGAAGAAAAATACTAATATAGAAACAAACCTCCCCGATTTTCACAGTTCATCACAAAGAATTACTAAATTACCTTTTAATACATTAGTCACTGATGCTCATCAGCGTTACCTCACTCTTTTCCTGTTGTGATTGAGAAAGCTGTTCTTGTCTCGCCGCATCCTGCTTGATTTTTACAGATTTTGTTCACTTCAGTGACTAGATATCAAGCTTTATCACAAAAATACAGATTAATTTCAGGTTGTCAGGAATATTAATAGAAACATAAACTTTCGGTTTCTTAGTTGGTGATTTGACATAAGGATTCGTGGATTGTGTTGCTCCTGAGTGAGATTAAGTACAGTGCAGTGATGAAACTGTAGTAAAATGCTAAACAAATAAACAGAAGAATGCAATATACATGTATAAACTACAGTAATATACTGTACTACACAAAATAGACCACCTTTATATTCAATCACCACTAAAAACATATGTTTAACAGAAATTACATTATGTTTTAATGGATAAATGTATTTATTGGATTTCAGTATTTATTGTGCCTACCCTTTTTGCTTGTTACTGTATCTACCATTCATTTCAATCAGTTGTTCAAAACAATCTGCAGATAAGTTTTAACACAGGTATTGGCTGGCTGCAATTTCTAGTTCTCACTATTGAAGTCCACATTCAGTAAGGTCTGGACTCTGGGGTGACCAATCTATAGTTCTAAGCACACCATCAGTACATGTCCCTCAGACTCCTAGCATTGAACGATCTTCTCACAATGGAATTAAATCAGCAGCTCATCTGATTTAACTGAATTGTCGTCTGAGCTGAACTTGAATAGCTACTGTAAAAATTGGGCTTTTTCACTGAAGTGTTTAGGCTAACACACTGACACACACAGACGTTTTAGTTTGATTGATTAATTTGGAGGCAATCAATGGAGATATATTAGAAATACACAGCTGCACTGTAACTGTACTTTTTGACATTCTTCTCAATGATATAAATATTTATAGAAATCACATTTTAACATTATGCATTGTGGATGTTGGAGAAAAAAAAATCCACATATTGCTTGGAATAGCCATGCATCATCCCTGCGCATTACATCATCATCCGCTAGCATAAGTCATAAGTTGTTCAATGATCTGGCATGTTGACATAATTTAAAACCCAGGTTTGAATAGAAAGCAAAAGCAAACTCTTGAATGGCAGTCAAAATGAAAAGTTTACTAAAAAAATATCTTTTTGGCTCCAAATGGATTGTTTGTTAAAATCAATTACTCATTTTTTTAAAAAATTAACAGATTAAAGCGTGCATTATCTTTGAATTTGCTTAGTAATTCGTTTGCAAATTGTAAAATCTACAAAGTGTCTGCAAGTCATTAAACTGTTTTTAGCCGTTTCTCCACAAGGGGGAGCTGTAAGCACAAAAGCCAATTTGCTGTTACAAATTTCATAAATATGTAGTCAAATCAAATGTATGCTTTTAGAAATTGTATGTACAAGAAGTAAAAGTGTTTATAAAGTAAAGGGTTTAATTCTCGATATGCTGAACAGTTTGGCAGACAGTGAACAGGCTTCTCAGGTTAAGCTTAAGAATGTGCTGCAAAACCTCAGCATGTAACAAGTTGGATGTCTTTTACACATTAAGTAAATGCTACAAATGGTCTGTTTCTAATTAAGCAGGCCTGAGAAGTTAAACCTTATATGTAAATGCGAATGTACACAACTTCTAGCACATAAATTCCCAAAGAAATGTGCATACAGGAACAGCACAAATTCTACTTATCTCAGCGAGGTACTCAGGCTACTAGTAATGTGAAGGTTTATGTTTTGCTATATAATGATGTGAACGTTCAGAGTGTATGAGGTAGGAGCGGTGCCCTACTGCTAAATCACTCTTTCACTGTTGGGAGCTGTGTTGAGAGCAGTGTTGAGAGCAGTGATGAGAGCAGTGTTGAGAGCTGTGTTGAGAGCAGTGATGAGAGCAGTGTTGAGAGCTGTGTTGGGACCAGTGTTGAGAGCAGTGTTGAGAGCAGTGTTGAGAGCTGTGTTGAGAGCAGTGTTGAAAGCAGAGTTGAGAGCAGTGATGGGAGCAGTGTTTGGAGCAGTGTTGAGAGCAGTGTTGAGAGCTGTGTTGGGAGCAGTGTTGAGAGCAGTGTTGAGAGCTGTGTTGGGAGCAGTGTTAAGAGCAGTTTTGAGAGCAGTGATGGGAGCAGTGTTGAGAGCAGTGTTGAGAGCTGTGTTGGGAGCAGTGTTAAGAGCAGTTTTGAGAGCAGTGATGGGAGCAGTGTTGAGAGCTGTGTTGGGAGCAGTGTTGAGAGCAGTGTTGAGAGCAGTGATGGGAGCAGTGTTTGGAGCAGTGTTGAGAGCTGTATTGAGAACTGTGTTGAGAGCTGTGTTGGGAGCAGTGTTTGGAGCAGTGTTGAGAGCTGTGTTGGCAGCAGTGTTTGGAAGAGTGTTGAGAGCTGTGTTTGGAGCAGTGTTGATAGCTGTGTTGAGAGCAGTGTTTGGAGCAGTGCTGAGAGCTGTGTTGAGAGCTGTGTTTGGAGCAGTGTTGATAGCTGTGTTGAGAGCAGTGTTTGGAGCAGTGCTGAGAGCTGTGCTGAGAGCTGTGTTGAGAGCAGTGTTGAGAGCAGTGTTTGGAGCAGTGTTGCGAGCAGTGTTGAGAGCTGTGTTAAGAGCAGTGTTAAGAGCAGTGCTGAGAGCTGCGTTGGGAGCAGTGTTGGGAGCTGTGTTGGGAGCAGTGTTGAGAGCAGTGTTGAGATCAGTGTTGAGAGCAGTGTTTGGAGCAGTGTTGAGAACTGTGTTGAGAGCTGTGTTGGGAGCATTGTTTGGAGCAGTGTTGAGAGCTGTGTTGGGAGCAGTGTTGGGAGCAGTGTTGAGAGCAGTGTTTGGAGCAGTGTTGAGAGCAGTGATGGGAGCAGTGTTTGGAGCAGTGCTGAGAGCTGTGCTGAGAGCTGTGTTAGGAGCAGTGTTGAGAGCAGTGTTGGAAGCAGTGTTGCGAGCAGTGTTGAGAGCTGTGTTAGGAGCAGTGTTAGGAGCATGTTGAGAGCAGTGTAGAGAACTGTGTTGGGAGCAGTGTTGGGAGCAGTCTTGAGAGCTGTGTTGGAAGCAGTGTTAAGAGCAGTGTTGAGAGCTGTGTTAAGAGCAATGCTGAGAGCTGTGTTGGGAGCAGTGTTGGGAGCTGTGTTGGGAGCAGTGTTGGGAGCAGTGTTGAGAGCTGCGTTAAGAGCAGTGCTGAGAGCTGTGTTGGGGCAGTGTTGGGAGCTGTGTTGGGAGTAGTGCTGAGAGCTGTGTTGGGAGCAGTGTTGGGAGCTGTGTTGGGGCAGTGTTGGGAGCTGTGTTGGGAGCTGTGTTGGGAGCAATGTTGGGAGCAGTGTTAAGAGCAGTGTTGAGAGTAGTGCTGAGAGCTATGTTGGGGGCAGTGTTGGGAGCTGTGTTGGGGCAGTGTTGGGAGCTGTGTTGGGAGCAGTGCTGAGAGCTGTGTTGGAAGCAGTGTTGGGAGCTGTGTTGGGGGCAGTGTTGGAAGCTGTGTTAAGAGCAGTGCTGAGAGCTGTGCTGAGAGCTGTGTTGGGAATAGTGTTGGGAGCTGTGTTGGAGCAGTGTTGTGAGCAGTGTTAAGAGCAGTGTTGAGAGCTGTGTTGAGAGCAGTGCTGAGAGCTGTGTTGGGGCAGTGTTGGGAGCTGTGTTGGAAGGAGTGCTGAGGGCTGTGTTGGGAGCAGTGTTGGGAGCTGTGTTGGAAGGAGTGCTAAGGGCTGTGTTGGGAGCAGTGTTGGGAGTTGTGTTGGGGCAGTGTTGGGAGCTGTGTTGGGAGCAGTGTTGGGGCAGTGTTGGGAGCAGTGTTGAGAGCTGTGTTGGGAGCTTTGTTGGGGCAGTGTTGGGAGCTGTGTTGGGGGGCAGTGTTAGGGGCAGTGTTGGGAGCAGTGTTGAGAGCTGTATTGAGAGCTGTGTTGGGGGCAGTGTTGGGAGCTGTGTTAAGGGCAGTGTTGGGAGCTGTGTTGGAAGGAGTGCTGAGAGCTGTGTTGGGAGCAGTGTTGAGAGCTGTGTCGGGGCAGTGTTGGGAGCTGTGTTTGGGCAGTGTTGGGAGCTGTGTTAAGGGCAGTGTTGGGAGCTGTGTTGGAAGGAGTGCTGAGAGCTGTGATGGGAGCAGTGTTGAGAGCTGTGTCGGGGCAGTGTTGGGAGCTGTGTTGGGGCAGTGTTGGGAGCTGTGTTGGGAGCAGTGTTGGGGCAGTGTTGGGAGCAGTGTTGAGAGCTGTGTTGGGAGCTTTGTTGGGGCAGTGTTGGGAGCTGTGTTGGGGGGCAGTGTTAGGGGCAGTGTTGGGAGCAGTGTTGAGAGCTGTATTGAGAGCTGTGTTGGGGGCAGTGTTGGGAGCTGTGTTAAGGGCAGTGTTGGGAGCTGTGTTGGAAGGAGTGCTGAGAGCTGTGTTGGGAGCAGTGTTGAGAGCTGTGTCGGGGCAGTGTTGGGAGCTGTGTTGGGGCAGTGTTGGGAGCTGTGTTGGGAGCAGTGTTGGGAGCAGTGATGGGAGCATTGTTTGGAGCAGTGTTGAGAGCTGTGTTGGGAGCATTGTTAAGAGTAGTGTTGAGAGCAGTGTTGAGAACTGTGTTGGGGCAGTGTTGGGAGCAGTGTTGAGAGCTGTGTTGGGAGCTTTGTTGGGGAAGTGTTGGGAGCTGTGTTGGGGGCAGTGTTTGGGGCAGTGTTGGGAGCAGTGTTGAGAGCTTTGTTGGGGCTGTGTTGGGAGCTGTGTTGGGAGCTGTGTTGAGGGCAGTGTTTGGAGCTGTGTTGGAAGGAGTGCTGAAAGCTGTGTTGGGGCAGTGTTGGGAGCTGTGTTGGGAGCTGTGTTGAGGGCAGTGTTTGGAGCTGGGTTGGGAGGAGTGCTGAGAGCTGTGTTGGGGCAGTGTTGGGAGCTGTGTTGAGGGCAGTGTTTGGAGCTGTGTTGGGAGGAGTGCTGAGAGCTGTGTTGGGAGCAGTGTTGGGAGCTGTGTTGGGATAGTGTTGGGAGCTGTGTTGGGGGAAGTGTTGGGAGCAGTGTTGGGAGCAGTGTTGGGAGCTGTGTTAGGGGCAGTGTTGGAAGCTGTGTTGGAAGGAGTGCTGAGAGCTGTGTTTGGAGCAGTGTTGGGAGCTGTGTTGGGACAGTGTTGGGAGCTGTGTTGGGGGCAGTGTTGGGAGCTGTGTTGGGTGGAGTGTTGGGAGCTGTGTTGGGAGTAGTGTTGGAAGGAGTGCTGAGAGCTGTGTTGGGAGCAGTGTTGGGAGCTGTGTTGGGTGCAGTGTTGGGAGCTCTGTTGGAAGGAGTGCTGAGAGCTGTGTTGGGAGCAGTGTTGGGAGCTGTGTTGGGGGCAGTGTTGGGAGTTGTGTTGGAAGGAGTGCTGAGAGCTGTGTTGGGGTAGTGTTGGGAGCTGTGTTGGGGGCAGTGTTGGTAGCTGTGTTGGGAGCAGTGTTGGGAGCTGTGTTAAGGGCAGTGTTGGGAGCTGTGTTGGAAGGAGTGCTGAGAGGTGTGTTGGGAGCAGTGCTGAGAGCTGTTTCGGGGCAGTGTTGGGAGCTGTGTTGGGGCAGTGTTGGGAGCTGTGTTGGGAGCAGTGTTGGGAGCAGTGATGGGAGCATTGTTTGGAGCAGTGTTGAGAGTTGTGTTGGGAGCCTTGTTAAGAGTAGTGTTGAGAGCAGTGTTGAGAACTGTGTTGGGGGCAGTGTTGGGAGCAGTGTTGAGAGCTGTGTTGGGAGCTTTGTTGGGGCAGTGTTGGGAGCTGTGTTGGGGGCTGTGTTGGGAGCAGTGTTGAGAGCTGTGTTGGGGCAGTGTTGGGAGCTGTGTTGGGGCAGTGTTGGGAGCTGTGTTGGGAGCAGTGTTGGGGCGTGTTGGGAGCTGTGTTTGGGGCAGTGTTGAGAGCTGTGTTGGGGCAGTGTTGGGAGCTGTGTTGGGAGCTGTGTTGAGGGCAGTGTTGGGAGTTGTGTGTTGGGGGCAGTGTTGGGAGCTGTGTTGTGGCAGTGTTGGGAGCTGTGTTGGAGAGAGTGCTGAAAGCTGTGTTGGGAGCTGTGTTGGGAGCTGTGTTGGGGCAGTGTTTGGAGCTGTGTTGGGGCAGTGTTGGGAGCTGTGTTGGGAGCAGTGTTGGGAGCAGTGATGGGAGCATTGTTTGGAGCAGTGTTGAGAGCTGTGTTGGGAGCATTGTTAAGAGTAGTGTTGAGAGCAGTGTTGAGAACTGTGTTGGGGCAGTGTTGGGAGCAGTGTTGAGAGCTGTGTTGTGAGCTTTGTTGGGGCAGTGTTGGGAGCTGTGTTGGGGGGCAGTGTTTGGGGCAATGTTGGGAGCAGTGTTGAGAGCTGTGTTGGGAGCTGTGTTGGGGGCAGTGTTGGGAGCTGTGTTAAGGGCAGTGTTGGGAGCTGTGTTGGAAGGAGTGCTGAGAGCTGTGTTGGGAGCAGTGTTGAGAGCTGTGTCGGGGCAGTGTTGGGAGCTGTGTTGGGGCAGTGTTGGGAGCTGTGTTGGGAGCAGTGTTGGGGCAGTGTTGGGAGCAGTGTTGAGAGCTGTGTTGGGAGCTTTGTTGGGGCAGTGTTGGGAGCTGTGTTGGGGGAAGTGTTGGGAGCTGTGTTGGGAGCAGTGTTGGGGCAGTGTTGGGAGCAGTGTTGAGAGCTGTGTTGGGAGCTTTGTTGGGAGCAGTGTTGGGAGCTGTGTTGGGGCAGTGTTGGGAGCTGTGTTGGGAGCAGTGTTGGGAGCTGTGTTGGGGGCTGTGTTTGGGGCAGTGTTGGGAGCAGTGTTGGGAGCTGTGTTGGAAGGAGTGCTGAGAGCTGTTCTGGGAGCAGTGTTGGGAGCTGTGTTGGAAGGAGTGCTGAGAGCTGTGTTGGGAGCTGTGTTAAGGTCAGTGTTGGGAGCTGTGTTGGGAGCAGTGTTGGGAGCTGTGTTGGGTGCAGTGTTGGGAGCTGTGTTGGAAGGAGTGCTGGGAGCTGTGTTGGGAGCAGTGTTGGGAGCTGTGTTGGGGCAGTGTTGGGAGCTGTCTTGGGGGCAGTGTTGGGAGCTGTGTTGGGAGCAGTGTTGGGAGCTGTGTTAAGGGCAGTGTTGGGAGCTGTGTTGGAAGGAGTGCTGAGAGCTGTGTTGGGAGCAGTGTTGGGAGCAGTGATGGGAGCATTGTTTGGAGCAGTGTTGAGAGCTGTGTTGGGAGCATTGTTTAGAGTAGTGTTGAGAGCAGTGTTGAGAATTGTGTTGTGGCAGTGTTGGGAGCAGTGTTGAGAGCTGTGTTGGGAGCTTTGTTGGGGCAGTGTTGGGAGCTGTGTTGGGGGGCAGTGTTTGGGGCAGTGTTGGGAGCAGTGTTGAGAGCTGTGTTGGGAGCTGTGTTGGGGCAGTGTTGGGAGCTGTGTTAAGGGCAGTGTTGGGAGCTGTGTTGGAAGGAGTGCTGAGAGCTGTGTTGGGAGCAGTGTTGAGAGCTGTGTCGGGGCAGTGTTGGGAGCTGTGTTGGGGCAGTGTTGGGAGCTGTGTTGGGAGCAGTGTTGGGGCAGTGTTGGGAGCAGTGTTGAGAGCTGTGTTGTGAGCTTTGTTGGGGCAGTGTTGGGAGCTGTGTTGGGGGGCAGTGTTAGGGGCAGTGTTGGGAGCAGTGTTGAGAGCTGTGTTGAGAGCTGTGTTGGGGGGCAGTATTGGGAGCTGTGTTAAGGGCAGTGTTGGGAGCTGTGTTGGAAGGAGTGCTGAGAGCTGTGTTGGGAGCAGTGTTGAGAGCTGTGTCGGGGCAGTGTTGGGAGCTGTGTTGGGGCAGTGTTGGGAGCTGTGTTGGGAGCAGTGTTGGGAGCAGTGATGGGAGCATTGTTTGGAGCATTGTTGAGAGCTGTGTTGGGAGCATTGTTAAGAGTAGTGTTGAGAGCAGTGTTGAGAACTGTGATGGGGCAGTGTTGGGAGCAGTGTTGAGAGCTGTGTTGGGAGCTTTGTTGGGGAAGTGTTGGGAGCTGTGTTGGGGGCAGTGTTTGGGGCAGTGTTGGGAGCAGTGTTGAGAGCTTTGTTGGGGCAGTGTTGGGAGCTGTGTTGGGAGCTGTGTTGAGGGCAGTGTTTGGAGCTGTGTTGGAAGGAGTGCTGAAAGCTGTGTTGGGGCAGTGTTGGGAGCTGTGTTGGGAGCTGTGTTGAGGGCAGTGTTTGGAGCTGGGTTGGGAGGAGTGCTGAGAGCTGTGTTGGGGCAGTGTTGGGAGCTGTGTTGAGGGCAGTGTTTGGAGCTGTGTTGGGAGGAGTGCTGAGAGCTGTGTTGGGAGCAGTGTTGGGAGCTGTGTTGGGATAGTGTTGGGAGCTGTGTTGGGGGCAGTGTTGGGAGCTGTGTTGGGAGCAGTGTTGGGAGCTGTGTTAGGGGCAGTGTTGGAAGCTGTGTTGGAAGGAGTGCTGAGAGCTGTGTTGGGAGCTGTGTTGGGACAGTGTTGGGAGCTGTGTTGGGGGCAGTGTTGGGAGCTGTGTTGGGTGGAGTGTTGGGAGCTGTGTTGGGAGTAGTGTTGGAAGGAGTGCTGAGAGCTGTGTTGGGAGCAGTGTTGGGAGCTGTGTTGGGTGCAGTGTTGGGAGCTCTGTTGGAAGGAGTGCTGAGAGCTGTGTTGGGAGCAGTGTTGGGAGCTGTGTTGGGGGCAGTGTTGGGAGTTGTGTTGGAAGGAGTGCTGAGAGCTGTGTTGGGGCAGTGTTGGGAGCTGTGTTGGGGGCAGTGTGGGTAGCTGTGTTGGGAGCAGTGTTGGGAGCTGTGTTAAGGGCAGTGTTGGGAGCTGTGTTGGAAGGAGTGCTGAGAGGTGTGTTGGGAGCAGTGCTGAGAGCTGTTTCGGGGCAGTGTTGGGAGCTGTGTTGGGGCAGTGTTGGGAGCTGTGTTGGGAGCAGTGTTAGGAGCAGTGATGGGAGCATTGTTTGGAGCAGTGTTGAGAGTTGTGTTGGGAGCCTTGTTAAGAGTAGTGTTGAGAGCAGTGTTGAGAACTGTGTTGGGGGCAGTGTTGGGAGCAGTGTTGAGAGCTGTGTTGGGAGCTTTGTTGGGGCAGTGTTGGGAGCTGTGTTGGGGGCTGTGTTGGGAGCAGTGTTGAGAGCTGTGTTGGGGCAGTGTTTGGAGCTGTGTTGGGAGCTGTGTTGAGGGCAGTGTTTGGAGCTGTGTTGGAAGGAGTGCTGAGAGCTGTGTAGGGGCAGTGTTGCGAGCTGTGTTGGGAGCTGTGTTGAGGGTAGTGTTTGGAGCTGTGTTGGGAGGAGTGCTGAGAGCTGTGTTGGGAGCAGTGTTGGGAGCTGTGATTGGGGCAGTGTTGGAAGCTGTGTTGGAAGGAGTGCTGAGAGCTGTGTTGGGAGCAGTGTTGGGGGCAGTGTTGGGAGCTGTGTTGGGGCAGTGTTGGGAGCTGTGTTGGGAGCTGTGTTGGGGCGTGTTGGGAGCTGTGTTGGGGGCAGTGTTGAGAGCTGTGTTGGGGCAGTGTTGGGAGCTGTGTTGGGAGCTGTGTTGAGGGCAGTGTTGGGAGTTGTGTGTTGGGGGCAGTGTTGGGAGCTGTGTTGGGGCAGTGTTGGGAGCTGTGTTGGAGAGAGTGCTGAAAGCTGTGTTGGGAGCAGTGTTGGGAGCTGTGTTGGGGCAGTGTTTGGAGCTGTGTTGGGGCAGTGTTGGGAGCTGTGTTGGGAGCAGTGTTGGGAGCAGTGATGGGAGCATTGTTTGGAGCAGTGTTGAGAGCTGTGTTGGGAGCATTGTTAAGAGTAGTGTTGAGAGCAGTGTTGAGAACTGTGTTGGGGCAGTGTTGGGAGCAGTGTTGAGAGCTGTGTAGGGAGCTTTGTTGGGGCAGTGTTGGGAGCTGTGTTGGGGGGCAGTGTTTGGGGCAGTGTTGGGAGCAGTGTTGAGAGCTGTGTTGGGAGCTGTGTTGGGGGCAGTGTTGGGATCTGTGTTAAGGGCAGTGTTGGGAGCTGTGTTGGAAGGAGTGCTGAGAGCTGTGTTGGGAGCAGTGTTGAGAGCTGTGTCGGGGCAGTGTTGGGAGCTGTGTTGGGGCAGTGTTGGGAGCTGTGTTGGGAGCAGTGTTGGGGCAGTGTTGGGAGCAGTGTTGAGAGCTGTGTTGGGAGCTTTGTTGGGGCAGTGTTGGGAGCTGTGTTGGGGGCAGTGTTGGGAGCTGTGTTGGGAGCAGTGTTGGGGCAGTGTTGGGAGCAGTGTTGAGAGCTGTGTTGGGAGCTTTGTTGGGGCAGTGTTGGGAGCTGTGTTGGGGGCAGTGTTTGGGGCAGTGTTGGGAGCAGTGTTGAGAGCTGTGTTGGGAGCTGTGTTGGGGGCAGTGTTCGGAGCTGTGTTAAGGGCAGTGCTGGGAGCTGTGTTGGAAGGAGTGCTGAGAGCTGTGTTGGGAGCAGTGTTGGGAGCTGTGTCGGGGCAGTGTTGGGAGCTGTGTTGGGGCAGTGTTGGGAGCTGTGTTGGGAGCAGTGTTGGGAGCAGTGATGGGAGCATTGTTTGGAGCAGTGTTGAGAGCTGTGTTGGGAGCATTGTTAAGAGTAGTGTTGAGAGCCGTGTTGAGAACTGTGTTGGGGCAGTGTTGGGAGCAGTGTTGAGAGCTGTGTTGGGAGCTTTGTTGGGGCAGTGTTGGGAGCTGTGTTGGGGGCAGTGTTTGGGGCAGTGTTGGGAGCAGTGTTGAGAGCTTTGTTGGGGCAGTGTTGGGAGCTGTGTTGGGAGCTGTGTTGAGGGCAGTGTTTGGAGCTGTGTTGGGAGGAGTGCTGAGAGCTGTGTTGGGGCAGTGTTGGGAGCTGTGTTGGGAGCTGTGTTGAGGGCAGTCTTTGGAGCTGTGTTGGGAGGAGTGCTGAGAGCTGTGTTGGGGCAGTGTTGGGAGCTGTGTTGGGGGCAGTGTTGGTAGCTGTGTTGGGAGCAGTGTTGGGAGCTGTGTTAAGGGCAGTGTTGGGAGCTGTGTTGGAAGGAGTGCTGAGAGGTGTGTTGGGAGCAGTGCTGAGAGCTGTGTCGGGGCAGTGTTGGGAGCTGTGTTGGGGCAGTGTTGGGAGCTGTGTTGGGAGCAGTGTTGGGAGCAGTGATGGGAGCATTGTTTGGAGCAGTGTTGAGAGTTGTGTTGGGAGCCTTGTTAAGAGTAGTGTTGAGAGCAGTGTTGAGAACTGTGTTGGGGGCAGTGTTGGGAGCTGTGTTGAGAGCTGTGTTGGGAGCTTTGTTTGGGCAGTGTTGGGAGCTGTGTTGGGGGCTGTGTTGGTAGCAGTGTTGAGAGCTGTGTTGGGGCAGTGTTGGGAGCTGTGTTGGGAGCTGTGTTGAGGCCAGTGTTTGGAGCTGTGTTGGGAGGAGTGCTGAGAACTGTGTTGGGGCAGTGTTGGGAGCTGTGTTGGGAGCTGTGTTGTGGGCAGTGTTTGGAGCTGTGTTTGAAGGAGTGCTGAGAGCTGTGTAGGGGCAGTGTTGCGAGCTGTGTTGGGAGCTGTGTTGAGGGCAGTGTTTGGAGCTGTGTTGGGAGGAGTGCTGAGAGCTGTGTTGGGAGCAGTGTTGGGAGCTGTGATAGGGGCAGTGTTGGAAGCTGTGTTGGAAGGAGTGCTGAGAGCTGTGTTGGGAGCAGTGTTGGGGGCAGTGTTGGGAGCTGTGTTGGGGCAGTGTTGGGAGCTGTGTTGGGAGCTGTGTTGGGGCGTGTTGGGAGCTGTGTTGGGGCAGTGTTGAGACCTGTGTTGGGGCAGTGTTGGGAGCTGTGTTGGGAGCTGTGTTGAGGGCAGTGTTGGGAGTTGTGTGTTGGGGGCAGTGTTGGGAGCTGTGTTGGGGCAGTGTTGGGAGCTGTGTTGGAGAGAGTGCTGAAAGCTGTGTTGGGAGCAGTGTTGGGAGCTGTGTTGGGGCAGTGTTTGGAGCTGTGTTGGGGCAGTGTTGGGAGCTGTGTTGGGAGCAGTGTTGGGAGCAGTGATGGGAGCATTGTTTGGAGCAGTGTTGAGAGCTGTGTTGGGAGCATTGTTAAGAGTAGTGTTGAGAGCAGTGTTGAGAACTGTGTTGGGGCAGTGTTGGGAGCAATGTTGAGAGCTGTGTTGGGAGCTTTTTTGGGGCAGTGTTGGGAGCTGTGTTGGGGGGCAGTGTTTGGTGCAGTGTTGGGAGCAGTGTTGAGAGCTGTGTTGGGAGCTGTGTTGGGGGCAGTGTTGGAGCTGTGTTAAGGGCAGTGTTGGGAGCTGTGTTGGAAGGAGTGCTGAGAGCTGTGTTTGGAGCAGTGTTGAGAGCTGTGTCGGGGCAGTGTTGGGAGCTGTGTTGGGGCAGTGTTGGGAGCTGTGTTGGGAGCAGTGTTGGGGCAGTGTTGGGAGCAGTGTTGAGAGCTGTGTTGGGAGCTTTGTTGGGGCAGTGTTGGGAGCTGTGTTGGGGGCAGTGTTTGGGGCAGTGTTGGGAGCTGTGTTGAGAGCTGTGTTGGGAGCTGTGTTGGGGGCAGTGTTTGGAGCTGTGTTAAGGGCAGTGTTGGGAGCTGTGTTGGAAGGAGTGCTGAGAGCTGTGTTGGGAGCAGTGTTGGGATCTGTGTCGGGGCAGTGTTGGGAGCTGTGTTGGGGCAGTTTTGGGAGCTGTGTTGGGAGCAGTGTTGGGAGCAGTGATGGGAGCATTGTTTGGAGCAGTGTTGAGAGCTGTGTTGGGAGCATTGTTAAGAGTAGTGTTGAGAGCAGTGTTGAGAACTGTGTTGGGGCAGTGTTGGGAGCAGTGTTGAGAGCTGTGTTGGGAGCATTGTTAAGAGTAGTGTTGAGAGCAGTGTTGAGAACTGTGTTGGGGCAGTGTTGGGAGCAGTGTTGAGAGCTGTGTTGGGAGCTTTGTTGGGGCAGTGTTGGGAGCTGTGTTGGGGGCAGTGTTTGGGGCAGTGTTGGGAGCAGTGTTGAGAGCTTTGTTGGGGCAGTGTTGGGAGCTGTGTTGGGAGCTGTGTTGAGGGCAGTGTTTGGAGCTGTGTTGGAAGGAGTGTTGAGAGCTGTGTTGGGGCAGTGTTGGGAGCTGTGTTGGGAGCTGTGTTGAGGGCAGTGTTTAGAGCTGTGTTGGGAGGAGTGCTGAGAGCTGTGTTGGGGCAGTGTTGGGAGCTGTGTTGGGAGCTGTGTTGAGGGCAGTGTTTGGAGCTGTGTTGGGAGGAGTGCTGAGAGCTGTGTTGGGAGCAGTGTTGGGAGCTGTGTTGGGATTGTGTTGGGAGCTGTGTTGGGGCAGTGTTGGGAGCTGTGTTGGGAGCAGTGTTGGGAGCTGTGTTAGGGGCACTGTTGGAAGCTGTGTTGGAAGGAGTGCTGAGAGCTGTGTTGGGAGCAGTGTTGGGAGCTGTGTTGGGGCAGTGTTGGGAACTGTGTTGGGGGCAGTGTTGGGAGCTGTGTTGGGTGGAGTGTTGGGAGCTGTGTTGGGAGTAGTGTTGGAAGGAGTGCTGAGAGCTGTGTTGGAAGCAGTGTTGGGAGCTGTGTTGGGGGCAGTGTTGGGAGTTGTGTTGGAAGGAGTGCTGAGAGCTGTGTTGGGGCAGTGTTGGGAGCTGTGTTGGGGGCAGTGTTGGTAGCTGTGTTGGGAGCAGTGTTGGGAGCTGTGTTAAGGGCAGTGTTGGGAGCTGTGTTGGAAGGAGTGCTGAGAGGTGTGTTGGGAGCAGTGCTGAGAGCTGTGTCGGGGCAGTGTTGGGAGCTGTGTTGGGGCAGTGTTGGGAGCTGTGTTGGGAGCAGTGTTGGGAGCAGTGATGGGAGCATTGTTTGGAGCAGTGTTGAGAGTTGTGTTGGGAGCCTTGTTAAGAGTAGTGTTGAGAGCAGTGTTGAGAACTGTGTTGGGGCAGTGTTGGGAGCAGTGTTGAGAGCTGTGTTGGGAGCTTTGTTGGGGCAGTGTTGGGAGCTGTGTTGGGGGCAGTGTTTGGGGCAGTGTTGGGAGCAGTGTTGAGAGCTGTGTTGGGGCAGTGTTGGGAGCTGTGTTGGGAGCTGTGTTGAGGCCAGTGTTTGGAGCTGTGTTGGGAGGAGTGCTGAGAACTGTGTTGGGGCAGTGTTGGGAGCTGTGTTGGGAGCTGTGTTGAGGGCAGTGTTTGGAGCTGTGTTGGGAGGAGTGCTGAGAGCTGTGTTGGGGCAGTGTTGCGAGCTGTGTTTGGAGCTGTGTTGAGGGCAGTGTTTGGAGCTGTGTTGGGAGGAGTGCTAAGAGCTGTGTTCGGAGCAGTGTTGGGAGCTGTGATAGGGGCAGTGTTGGAAGCTGTGTTGGAAGGAGTGCTGAGAGCTGTGTTGGGAGCAGTGTTGGGGGCAGTGTTGGGAGCTGTGTTGGGGCAGTGTTGGGAGCTGTGTTGGGAGCAGTGTTGGGAGCTGTGTTGGGGCGTGTTGGGAGCTTTGTTTGGGCAGTGTTGAGAGCTGTGTTGGGGCAGTGTTGGGAGCTGTGTTGGGAGCTGTGTTGAGGGCAGTGTTGGGAGTTGTGTGTTGGGGCAGTGTTGGGAGCTGTGTTGGGGCAGTGTTGGGAGCTGTGTTGGAGAGAGTGCTGAAAGCTGTGTTGGGAGCAGTGTTGGGAGCTGTGTTGGGACAGTGTTGGGAGCTGTGTTGGGGCAGTGTTGGGAGCTGTGTTGGGAGCAGTGTTGAGAGCTGTGTTGGGGCAGTGTTGGGAGCTGTGTTTGGAGCTGTGTTGAGGGCAGTGTTGGGAGTTGTGTGTTGGGGGCTGTGTTGGGAGCTGTGTTGGGGCAGTGTTGGGAGCTGTGTTGGAGGGAGTGCTGAAAGCTGTGTTGGGAGCAGTGTTGAGAGCTGTGTTGGGAGCAGTGTTGGGAGCTGTGTTGGGGGCAGTGTTGGGAGCTGTGTTGGGAGCAGTGTTGGGAGCTGTGTTAGGGGCAGTGTTGGAAGCTGTGTTGGAAGGAGTGCTGAGAGCTGTGTTGAGAGCAGTGTTGGGGCAGTGTTGGGAGCTGTGTTGGGGCAGTTTTGGGAGCTGTGTTGGAAGGAGTGCTGAAAGCTGTGTTGGGAGCTGTGTTGGGAGCTGTGTTGGGAGCAGTGTTGGGAGCTGTGTTGGGGCCGTGTTGGGAGCTGTGTTGGGGGCAGTGTTGAGAGCTGTGTTGGGGCAGTGTTGGGAGCTGTGTTGGGAGCTGTGTTGTGGGCAATGTTGGGAGTTGTGTGTTGGGGGCAGTGTTGGGAGCTGTATTGGGGCAGTGTTGGGAGCTGTGTTGGAGGGAGTGCTGAAAGCTGTGTTGGGAGCAGTGTTGAGAGCTGTGTTGGGAGCAGTGTTGGGAGCTGTGTTGGGGCCCTGTTGGGAGCTGTGTTGGGGGCAGTGTTGAGAGCTGTGTTGGGGCAGTTTTGGGAGCTGTGTTGGAAGGAGTGCTGAGAGCTGTGTTGGGGCAGTGTTGGGAGCTGTGTTGGAGAGAGTGCTGAAAGCTGTGTTGGGAGCAGTGTTGGGAGCTGTGTTGGGACAGTGTTGGGAGCTGTGTTGGGGCAGTGTTGGGAGCTGTGTTGGGAGCAGTGTTGAGAGCTGTGTTGGGGCAGTGTTGGGAGCTGTGTTTGGAGTTGTGTTGAGGGCAGTGTTGGGAGTTGTGTGTTGGGGCCTGTGTTGGGAGCTGTGTTGGGGCAGTGTTGGGAGCTGTGTTGGAGGGAGTGCTGAAAGCTGTGTTGGGAGCAGTGTTGGGAGCTGTGTTGGGGGCAGTGTTGGGAGCTGTGTTGGGAGCAGTGTTGGGAGCTGTGTTAGGGGCAGTGTTGGAAGCTGTGTTGGAAGGAGTGCTGAGAGCTGTGTTGAGAGCAGTGTTGGGGCAGTGTTGGGAGCTGTGTTGGGGCAGTTTTGGGAGCTGTGTTGGAAGGAGTGTTGAAAGCTGTGTTGGGAGCAGTGTTGGGAGCTGTGTTGGGAGCAGTGTTGGGAGCTGTGTTGGGGCCGTGTTGGGAGCTGTGTTGGGGGCAGTGTTGAGAGCTGTGTTGGGAGCAGTGTTGGGAGCTGTGTTGGGGCAGTGTTGGGAACTGTGTTGGGGGCAGTGTTGGGAGCTGTGTTGGGTGGAGTGTTGGGAGCTGTGTTGGGAGTAGTGTTGGAAGGAGTGCTGAGAGCTGTGTTGGAAGCAGTGTTGGGAGCTGTGTTGGGGGCAGTGTTGGGAGTTGTGTTGGAAGGAGTGCTGAGAGCTGTGTTGGGGCAGTGTTGGGAGCTGTGTTGGGGGCAGTGTTGGTAGCTGTGTTGGGAGCAGTGTTGGGAGCTGTGTTAAGGGCAGTGTTGGGAGCTGTGTTGGAAGGAGTGCTGAGAGGTGTGTTGGGAGCAGTGCTGAGAGCTGTGTCGGGGCAGTGTTGGGAGCTGTGTTGGGGCAGTGTTGGGAGCTGTGTTGGGAGCAGTGTTGGGAGCAGTGATGGGAGCATTGTTTGGAGCAGTGTTGAGAGTTGTGTTGGGAGCCTTGTTAAGAGTAGTGTTGAGAGCAGTGTTGAGAACTGTGTTGGGGCAGTGTTGGGAGCAGTGTTGAGAGCTGTGTTGGGAGCTTTGTTGGGGCAGTGTTGGGAGCTGTGTTGGGGGCAGTGTTGGGAGCTTTGTTTGGGCAGTGTTGAGAGCTGTGTTGGGGCAGTGTTGGGAGCTGTGTTGGGAGCTGTGTTGAGGGCAGTGTTGGGAGTTGTGTGTTGGGGCAGTGTTGGGAGCTGTGTTGGGAGCATTGTTGGGAGCTGTGTTAGGGGCAGTGTTGGAAGCTGTGTTGGAAGGAGTGCTGAGAGCTGTGTTGAGAGCAGTGTTGGGGCAGTGTTGGGAGCTGTGTTGGGGCAGTTTTGGGAGCTGTGTTGGAAGGAGTGCTGAAAGCTGTGTTGGGAGCTGTGTTGGGAGCTGTGTTGGGAGCAGTGTTGGGAGCTGTGTTGGGGCCGTGTTGGGAGCTGTGTTGGGGGCAGTGTTGAGAGCTGTGTTGGGGCAGTGTTGGGAGCTGTGTTGGGAGCTGTGTTGTGGGCAATGTTGGGAGTTGTGTGTTGGGGGCAGTGTTGGGAGCTGTATTGGGGCAGTGTTGGGAGCTGTGTTGGAGGGAGTGCTGAAAGCTGTGTTGGGAGCTGTGTTGGGGCCCTGTTGGGAGCTGTGTTGGGGGCAGTGTTGAGAGCTGTGTTGGGGCAGTTTTGGGAGCTGTGTTGGAAGGAGTGCTGAGAGCTGTGTTGGGGCAGTGTTGGGAGCTGTGTTGGAGAGAGTGCTGAAAGCTGTGTTGGGAGCAGTGTTGGGAGCTGTGTTGGGATAGTGTTGGGAGCTGTGTTGGGGCAGTGTTGGGAGCTGTGTTGGGAGCAGTGTTGAGAGCTGTGTTGGGGCAGTGTTGGGAGCTGTGTTTGGAGTTGTGTTGAGGGCAGTGTTGGGAGTTGTGTGTTGGGGCCTGTGTTGGGAGCTGTGTTGGGGCAGTGTTGGGAGCTGTGTTGGAGGGAGTGCTGAAAGCTGTGTTGGGAGCAGTGTTGAGAGCTGTGTTGGGAGCAGTGTTGGGAGCTGTGTTGGGGGCAGTGTTGGGAGCTGTGTTGGGAGCAGTGTTGGGAGCTGTGTTAGGGGCAGTGTTGGAAGCAGTGTTGGAAGGAGTGCTGAGAGCTGTGTTGAGAGCAGTGTTGGGGCAGTGTTGGGAGCTGTGTTGGGGCAGTTTTGGGAGCTGTGTTGGAAGGAGTGTTGAAAGCTGTGTTGGGAGCAGTGTTGGGAGCTGTGTTGGGAGCAGTGTTGGGAGCTGTGTTGGGGCCGTGTTGGGAGCTGTGTTGGGGGCAGTGTTGAGAGCTGTGTTGGGGCAGTGTTGGGAGCTGTGTTGGGAGCTGTGTTGTGGGCAATGTTGGGAGTTGTGTGTTGGGGCAGTGTTGGGAGCTGTGTTGGGGCAGTGTTGGGAGCTGTGTTGGAGGGAGTGCTGAAAGCTGTGTTGGGAGCAGTGTTGAGAGCTGTGTTGGGAGCAGTGTTGGGAGCTGTGTTGGGGCCCTGTTGGGAGCTGTGTTGGGGGCAGTGTTGAGAGCTGTGTTGGGGCAGTTTTGGGAGCTGTGTTGGAAGGAGTGCTGAGAGCTGTGTTGGGAGCAGTGTTGGGAGCTGTGTTGGGGCAGTGTTGGGAGCTGTGTTGGGTGGAGTGCTGAGAGCTGTGTTTGGAACAGTGTTGGGAGCTGTGTTAGGGGCAGTGTTAGGAGCTGTGTTGGGAGGAGTGCTGAGAACTGTGTTGGGGCAGTGCTGAGAGCTGTGTTGGGGCAGTGTTGGGAGCTGTGTTGGGAGGAGTGCTGAGAGCTGTGTTGGGAGCAGTGTTGGGAGCTGTGTTGGGGCAGTGTTGGGAGCTGTGTTGGGTGGAGTGCTGAGAGCTGTGTTTGGAACAGTGTTGTGAGCTGTGTTAGGGGCAGTGTTAGGAGCTGTGTTGGGAGGAGTGCTGAGAACTGTGTTGGGGCAGTGCTGAGAGCTGTGTTGGGGCAGTGTTGGGAGCTGTGTTGGGAGGAGTGCTGAGAGCTGTGTTGGGAGCAGTGTTGGGAGCTGTGTTGGGAGCAGTGTTGGGGGCAGTGTTGGAAGGAGTGTTGAGAGCTGTGTTGGAAGGAGTGCTGAGAGCTGTGTTGGGGGCAGTGTTGGGAGCTGTGTTAGGGGCAGTGTTGGAAGGAGTGCCGAGAGCTGTGTTGGAAGGAGTGCTGAGAGCTGTGTTGGGGGCAGTGTTGGGAGCTGTGTTGGGGGCAGTGTTGGGAGCTGTGTTGGGGCAGTGTTGGGAGCTGTGTTGGAGGGAGTGCTGAAAGTTGTGTTGGGAGCAGTGCTGGGAGCTGTGTTGGGAGCAGTGTTGGGAGCTGTGTTGGGGCAGTGTTGGGAGCAGTGTTGGGGGCAGTGTTGGGAGCTGTGTTGGGGCAGTGTTGGGAGCAGTGTTGGTACAGAGTTGGGAGCTGTGTTGGGGCAGTGTTGGGAGCTGTGTTGGAGGGAGTGCTGAAAGCTGTGTTGGGAGCAGTGTTGGGAGCTGTGTTGGGAGCAGTGTTGGGAGCTGTGTTGGGGGCAGTGTTGGGAGCTGTGTTGGGGGCAGTGTTGGGAGCAGTGTTGGAGAAGTGCTGAGAGCAGTTGTTAATGTTGTTAAAACACAAGCAAGTGTATAAAAGTGTTTGTCATCTAACGTAAGAATAACATTCGTAGAAACTGTTATATCTCCCGCATGGTGTGCGTTCCAGTATTGTGTGACCCAAACCACCCCACACATCAACAATCTGATTGGTCGTCTCTCAGGTCATTTGTGTAATGTTTGTATGTAAACTGTTTCATAGAGCAGACCTTTGATCATGTGGAGTTTGAATAAAAAATGAGTTTAGACAAGATTTAGCCCAGATTACATTTTTAGTATTTTTGATGACTTTGTATGCTCTGGTTATTATTGTGATTCTGTATTTCTTGTCTGTTAGTCTGTCCTACAGTGTCTCTCCTATATCAACCATTAAAAATCCACAATATATACAGCACAGATTCTGCTCACACACTGCAAACATGGTCATAACGACGAAATTGAGGTTCAGAGCTTTGAGGTTTCACGCTCACATTAAGTAAGATTACAGCAGTGTCCTGATAAAGCAGCAGCCCACAGGACAAGTTATAAAGTTATATTTATCAGGATCTAAAAAAAAAAAAATAGTGGTCAACCTTGAAACTGAAGCTTCAGTTTATGTTAAAAAAAATACATCAGTATTTCATTTATTTTCTAAATAATTAAATATGAACATGACCAGTCTATACCATCTATATATATATAAAGCCCTCATCTTGTCTATGAAAGGATGAGTAAGGTGAATAATGTCATGCTTGTGTTTAGACTGGAGGTTTACTATAAATACCAGCTGTAACCCATTCTCAGTGAAATGTTTTATAGTGGTGCACACACAAATAACTGGGGGTGGGGGCAGTGTAAGATGTCCTCCACCTTGATTCTCTCTCCTGGTGAAATGACGGGATAAAATCTTTTAAAGAAATCTTTTATTTTTATGTAATAAATTCTGAAATTTCATTGCTGCATTCCTGATATTTATTCCACTGGAAATGTTCTGTGGTCAATTTATCAAATGTTTTGTAATCATATAATAGTGATCTATACATGTATATAGGCTGTACATGGAAAATCATTAAAAATATGATGATCTGGTGGAGGAATGGGGAATTATTACAAACAGTACATTTGGTTTTAAGAGGGATAAACTATATTTTAAAGGGAATATAGGTTATAGATAAATATTAGGTTAGAACTTTGGAGTAAGTCATCAATCAATCAATTGATCTAAGCAGTTTATGAAAAAAAGGAACTAAAGAGAGTCCATGCATAGCAAAACGTGAGAAAGGGTATCAAGGTCCAAGCCTCCATAGAGCAAGCCAGAGGCGGCATCTCAAAATGCCCCATGTTTTTTTCTATTATACTGCAGTGGAAACGAAATACTACAATAGAAATGCTGTTTGTGCCTTTAAGCAAATGGCACTAATATGATACCATTTTAAAAGCCTGGCTTAGTCAACCTATTTAGCAATAAAAAAAACTTTTCTGCTTCAAAAACCTTCATTCCAGCATCATTAGTAAAAATGTACTGGGAAATATAGCTGCACTAAAGAAGCTGATGAGGCAGCAAGATGCAAGATATTGCATTCCATATTAAAGACAGGGGAATTAAGGCACAACAAAAGGAAAGGCTGGAGTAGAAAATGAAACTAAAGACAAAGATAAAATAAAAGTGACACAGAAAACACTTGAGGACATATTAATTTCCAACGTTCTACGTTCTGTTTGTACAGAGAAAGACCAAAAGGAAACACCTTACAGTTATATGCAAACAGAATAAAATGTTTGCGGAGGGGGGAGAGCATGCTCAGAGTGGGCCATAGAGTGGGCCATAGAGAAAGAAGATGTAAACTGACTGGAAAAAGCTGTAACATTAACCCATTTCTGTGGAGAATCTGTGGAAAAACTGCCCAGATAACTATCCTACACTCCATCATCATCGTCATTGGGTAAGACTACTAACACCACCTTCACTTACTTGAGTTTATGTAAGTCGGTTCTTGATAAGAGTGTCTACCAAATTCCATGATTGTAAATATTACACAACTTTTTGTGCCATTCATACAAACATTATACAGTGATTTTACAGAGTTTCAGTGCAGCCAGTGTCTTTTATTTTGGTAGAAAGAAGAAAAACATTTGGACGTTGTAGAAAAGATAGCTGAGATGGTAATTGATCTACACCTTCTAAGAACAAGCCATGAGGAATCTGCCACCCCTAGTATTCAGCAGCATTTACCACAGCGATCATTTGTAAATATGCCAAGTCATTAGTAATATGTTTCAGTCTGCTTATAATGATGGCTCTTCAGGACTTCAGCAAAGAAAAAATAGTTCTATATAAAAACATAACCACTTCCATAGAGAACCCTTTTGGTGTTATATACAAAACAATCTACAGCACATCCATTAATCTTAAGACTGTTTCACAATGCAAACAAGCCTTTAATCATGCAGTGTGTTCTTTAATGGTTCAGGGTTCAATATAGAACAATTTACTTTGCCTTCAAAGAACCTCATGTTTTCACTTTTTTTTTACTGTTCCACCAGTCTTGCTAATCAAATATTTTCCTATCACTTGTGTGGACATAATTGATCAGGCTATAAGCTCCGTGTGCACTCATGTTTGTGTTTATCTCTGTGAGGACGCTGGATATGTGAGGATTGTTTAGATGTTTGGAACAGTTTGTGATTTTATATTTTTGTGTACTGCTGATGATGTAAATCTGTAGTGTTTTAAGCAGACATGTAACAAGTAACAAGTAAGTTTCAAGTCTTGACAATCAAGTCCCGAGTCAATCCCCAAGTCAAAACAAGGAAGTCTTGAGTCAAGTCCCAAGTCTTAAACTTCAAGTCCTAGTCAAGTCACCAAGTAACATCATTTCAGTATGTACCACAGTTGATGCAGTTGATTAGTAGTATATTAAACTAACATTAATAACATTAACGTTTTTAAAGTTTGTATTATAACAAAAATAACTTGCATATGAAATTAGATCATTTCAAGCAGTTCTAATCACTAATCACCTCATTACCATCCATTACCAGTTAAAATAGGTGTTGAAGCAGAAAAAACACTAAAATGTGAGACAGTGGGCACTGAAGGTCGAGGCTGAGAAACACTGCACTGAATGGAAGTATTAGTACACATTACACTTACAGGAATTTTAATAACATCACATTCTAAACCCATAAGCATTCATATCTGGATGGGTCTTTCAGTTCTAACAGCATGTGTGACTCTGCAGTAGCTCTGCATGGACTGATCAGTGTTTGTACTGTTCTGCACTACTTAAACACTTCCTGTCTGAGATGCTGAGCTTCCTAAACGCTTTAATGTTTCAGTAAAGTTCACAGTGGACGGTGGAATATCTAGGAGGGATGAACAGAGGGAGAGAGCTTCCTTCACATTAGCTGTTGTTCATCATTATGTCGCTAAGTTTGCTAGCTTGGTAGCCATATGTGAAATATACATAACAGAGACTTGCTGTTCGTTGTGCACCTCAAAAGCCGAACAAAGTTTGAAGTGGTTGCAGCTGCATCTGGGATCTTGACCCCACATGTCCTGCATGTCGCAGTTCTTTTTTATTTACTACAGCATAATCTTTGTAGTTGAACAGGATTATTTTTGGGAGCATGTTGCTCCTCATGTCCACACAAATTCAACACAGGCTCCCCCCCAAAGCTTCCCGTGATTCGCTGCAGAACTTCACTTGTTGCTAGGTTGAGGGGCGCAGCTCAGCTCCCTAGCGTTACCGAACCATTTAATACAAAATAATCAGTTATTTGATTCAGTTTTCCTTATTTATTATGTAAAAATAGGGTGGCGAGTCTTTTCAAGTCTGAAAGCTCAAGTCTGATTCCAAGTCCAAGTCAGTAAAGGTAAAGTCTAAATCAAATCGCAAGTCTTTAGGGATGTTGTCAAGTCAAATCACAAGTTATCAGTTTAGTGACTCGAGTTGGATTTGAGTCCAAGTCATGTGACTCGAGTCCACGCGTCTGGTTTTAAGGGACCCAAAAGTTCATTTCTGTTCTCAAAAAAAAAAACCCCTCCTGAAACCCCATATCAGTACTTATGGAACACATGAAAAAATCAGTTAGCACAGTTATTAGAGATTTAAATAAAACATTTATTGAATAGTTCATATTACAAAATACTACTGATTTTTATAAATAAATTAAACAAATGGGAAACGTTCACGTGTGCAAATTTGGCTACAACCAAAATACAATGAAAAAAAAAAACATTATACATCAAACAATTGTAACACTTACTGAGTTATCATTTGCTCCAGGCAAAGATATCTTACATGAAAACATGTTTGTCTGAATATTCAAATATACATTGTATTCACTGCTAGAGATCAATTCTTTCAACAACATACAGATCTGGGATAGATTTTCACCCCAAACGTCTGTGCTTTCCTATCATTATAATACTTCTTAAGGTAGCAGTTTCAGTAGTCAGAACACTTCAGGAGGTCGTACTTCACATATCCAACTCTATCCACCTGTCGCCTGCTGGTCATTCTCCAGTAGAACCTTTCTCGGCAGAAGTAGAAGTGTCCTGAAATTACACCAATAAGAAATTAGACGGAGAAGCGACACTTCAATTTACAGCCATTATGAAAAGTGCATAACTGAGTGATGGTTTCTGGGTACAGAAAATAGTAAACTGAGTTGAAAGGATCTTACCCTTGTAAAGGAACACATCGTGAGAATCCACTGGGACCCCACCGAAGGTCTGGTCGATGAAACGAGGGTAGCCCTTATCTATCTGCTGAGTTTTTACATCCAGCCTAAGCAAATGAACAAGAGCCGTGGAATTGTGGGTAAAGATGAAGAACAGATGAACTGACAATCTGATTTTTTTTGTTGGCGTAAATCATTTGAATAATATCTCCAGATGTTCTCACCTCCAGAAGTTCTCTCCACTAAATAGGATCACTTTGTTCTTTCCCCTCTGCAGTGCACCCTCCACCTTCTGCAAGGTGTTGGGAAAGCCAAGTTTCTCAATTCTGCGTGGTCCCTGTACCTCCTGTCCGCTGTACACCCAGAACTGATTGTCTGAGGAAACAAGACAGACGCAAAAGTTTAGCTGGACAAGTTGGTAAACATGTAACTGTGATATATTATCTGAACATTCTGTTACCTGCAAAGAAGTAGATCTTCTTGGTCAGATGGTCCTCAAAAGCAGTGTTGATCTTAGCCGGCACGGCGGGCCATCTCTCAGAGATGCGGAAAGGGCCTCTGTGTTTCCCGTTCCCACCATTTGTTGTCTTCCAGTAGTGCCTGAACAGGTGATGTTAATTACTCAATACAGTCATGATACATCGTTTGCGTCTAAACTGGAAGTTAAATCTATGCTAATGCTGAAGAATTCCAACTACAAACTATTTGTTTCTATTGGCTCTCAGCATGAGAAGTTAATATCGTGTGTTATTGAAAAAGAACCCCATTGTTGTTGGGGGGTATTGGGAACACCTGAATATGTACAAAGACTGTAGAGACAAGCTACTGGTTCTTACCCATCTTTGAAGAAATGAAGCTCGCCCTGGATCTCAGTTATTGTGTCAAATGCATCCACCTGGCAAGCATCCAAAGAGGGGTCCACAGATGGGGTTGTGGTGGGTACAATAGGAGCAGTGGGCTTAGGGGTTTGGGCAGTGGTTTTGGGAGTAACTGGAGAAGATGTAGTGGTTGAGGACTGAGGAGGAGTGGGATCAGGGCCTGTTTTGGGTCCTGCAAGAAAAAATGTGAAGATGTATAGCATTATTGCTGCCGATATGTGCATCTAAACTTCAGTCATAATTCTAATGTTATTATTTCATGTTATTATCTAATGTTATCAGTAGTCATAGCAGGTATGACGTCATACCATAGAGATATTGGATGCCTTCAATGTCATCCTCATGCAGAGAGAAGTCTGCTACGTATTTGTACATGGGGAACATCAGGGCATCCTGAATGTTGGAGTGATCCAGACCAAGAGCATGTCCAAACTCATGAGCTGCCACCAGGAACAGGCTGTATCCTGTGAGAAAAGCAAAAAAAGTCAAGCTCAACGTTTGCATTGTAAGCCAGTGTTTTCTGTACTGATGGAAAAATAAGACACTGCAAAATAGTGAAATTACCCTTGTCTGGACAGAATCCCCATTTTTTATCCTTGTCAAAGCTGCCGGTCGTAGCGCACCACAATTTTCCATCTCCTCGGCCTTCGCTGGTGCAGGAGGTGTAGGTCTTCCCCAAGAAGATGAAGGGAAACTGACATGGCTCACCCTCAGAGTTTCCACCAATCACTGCAGTGTCTGTGAGCCAAAAGCAAATAAGTTAATCATCAGATGTTAATGACCATTAATTGTATGTTGTAGCTGCTTTTTTAGAGAAAAATTACTTAAAATCTATTTTTTTTAAAGCTATGGTATGTGTTGGTAAGTCTCTCACCTCGGTTTGGGCAGAACCCAAATTGTTTATCGGTGTCAAAGTTGGATGTGGTTGCGCACCAGCGATACCCATCAGAGCGTCCTTCTGTGGTGCAACCGTCATATGTTTTCCCCAGAAATGTGAATGGGAACACACATTCTGCTCCATTAGCGTTGCCTCCAAAGGTGAACAGAACTGAAAAGAGAGAGACCACTTCAGTATATGATCACATAAAGTATAGCATTCACTTACAGATACAATAAGACACTTATTGTATTGAGTATTGAACTTTATTACTGAATATAAAGATGCCAGAAAGGGTTAAGAGTTCCAGCTGACTTTTCCAAAGAAAGATCTACAGTAAAGTTCTATAAGGAGCCAGTGGTTCTTCTTTTACAGCATTGCTCTCTAGAACCCTTTCTGGTACTGTTTATTTTTAAGAGTGTGACCTTTTGTCTTTAATGAGTGGCTTTGCTAGATTCTTTTCTTTTTCCATTTCTGAGAGCTAGACCCAGATGTTACCACAGTAGTAAACAAGAACTTACGCTCGCTGGGGCAGAAACCATATTTCTTGTCTTTGCCGTAGTCAGCAGTAGTGGAGCACCATGGCAGACCATCAGTACGACCTTCAGTAATGCAGGTGGAGTAAGACTTTCCCTCAAAGCGGAACGGGAAGTGGCACATAGCACCATCCGCATTGCCATAGCGGGTCTTAATAGCTGAAAGAACCATATAGTACCATATTAAGCTACATTGAATTACAGTGAAGAATAAGACACGAACAGGTCTAAACTTTCAGGACTGCAATCTTATTCAGTGCAGAATCCAAACTCTTGGAGGAGCTATTGTTCTGTCATGCAGCTCTTTCAGCATCTGCACCACTGGATAAATATTAGGCAGACATATCTTACCTGGTCCATTGCCAAGGGTCCAGTATTCATCATCATCAAAGTGGGCGTCCCCCTGCATTCCCTCACCTGGGGGATAAGCATGCGCCAGCAGGCCGTCTTTCCCATCGAACGGGTAGGGGTCTCCATGATCTGAAATCATCCCACCATGTTAAATTCTCTTCTCTATCTTATTTGGTGTAAGCTTTCAGTATCCTATGTACCTATAGAGTGCCTATGCAGTTATAATGAGGATCTGATCCTGTTCTATTCTTTTAAATGCTCAAGTTTTTTAGTGCTCTTAATAGGAGACTAACCAAAGTCCTGTTTGGCTTGAGGCTTGAATCTTGGGTTTGAACAAATGCTTTTGTTATCAATGTAACGAACCTGCTTTTCCGAATGAGATCATGATGTCGGCCGTGCCCTGATAGAGACGGGTAAAAGTTAGAGGTGTCACGTCACTCCACACCTTAAAGGCTCTGGCAAAGGCGTCATCGATAAGAGATTCTTCCATATCTGGAGAGTAACTCATGATCCTACAGGACAAAATAATATAAAATAATCAGTACTGGAGACAAACGATTTAGCTAAACAGGTTGGAGATGACTCTCCTCTCTTCTGCAAGAGTAGTCATTTACTTTTTTACATAAGGTTTTGTTACAACAGTGAGGAGAACACCTTGTACATAAAACTGATTCTCTTACCTGTATGTAACATCATTGTGGTCCCACTTCAGGTCTCCTTCGAAGGTCTGGTAGTTGCGGATGTCTGGCACACCACAGCGAGGCTGCTTCATGGCATTGACTGTGGCTTTGTCCAGAGAGCCGGTCTCCTCCAGACCCAGCTGCCTCTGCAGCCTCTTCAGAGCTTTGGAGGTGGACTTTACTGGCTGCAGCCCGCTCTTGTCCAGAATCTCCATATAACCGAAGCGCTTCAGGTACGTCTAAAGGCAGAAAAAATAGAGTAGGAGTATCAGTAAGGTTTAGGTAACACCTGACTACGGAGATATCAGGCTGTGGGGTCTCAAATAATACGAATGCTGCAGACTTATATACTTTCACAACACGAACTTTACATCAGTGGAAAAAAGCTAATTATGCTGACTATGTTTTAGGAAAGCAGATCAGAAGACATTAAATAAGGTAAGGAACTCACTTCAGCCAGCTCCACGTCCGTCAAGTTTTTGATTACATCTCCAGGGAAGTTCACGAACACAGACTTAATTGGATGGCACCAGACGCTTAAAGCGCAGGTTCCAAGAACCATGAACGCCAGAGCGCTAAGTCTCATAGTGAGAACTTTGAAATCAGACCCAGAACCTGAGAAGAAAAAGCCTGAGGGCTCTCAGATGGAGATCTGTTAGAGTCACCGGAAAGGCTCTATCAGACTGGAATGTTTACTGGCGTCTTCTTCAGCCCTCTTCTCCTGGCTCCTGCTGCTCTTGGTCTGCCCTTGAAGCAGCTCTATGCCTAGCATTTATAGCCCGAGTGAGGATTAGGTCACTCAGCCTCACCACCTATCTGTCACTCACTTTAGCCCTCCCACACACACTCAGAAGTGTAGGATGCTTTTTTTTGTTGGTGTGTGCTTTTTTTATTCTTCTCCACTTCTACCAAGAAGGGGAATTCCACAAAGGATGACTTGCTACAAGAGAGAATACATTCAACAGGAAAAAGAAGCTTTTGTTACTGTTTAACACCTTTAACTACTGTCTATTACTTCATTCCTTTTTACCTTGAAAATGAAAATGAGTTAGCATGTAATTATTAGAACATCATTCTAATAATTGGTGTGATAATCATTCAAAGTCTTATTTATTCTTTGAGAGTATAGTTGATGGGAAAGATCTAGAAATGTGATAGTAAATGAACCAGAGCCATAATAAATTCTATTTCTGCAACACGATTCCTCAATTTTCAGTTCATTACAAAATATTAGGACATTTCAGTATTTAGTTACTGGCGATGATCATAGACTTACCACAGTCCTTTCCTGTGGTTATTGTGAAACACACTGTTTTCTTGCCTCAGATGTTGCCAGATGTTGTGGTCTTGATGTAGAACAAAAATCAGCATTTTTAAAAACTCATAAATGTAATTGTTTTTTTCCACATGAGGATAGGTTGACCCTTTTAGTATAGGCATTTTCCAGTCAGGTATTCAAATGCAAGGGCTGCTTTGTTTCAGTCGGGCAATGAACAGTCAACTCTTCACACTCCCCATTACTTAATGACTATGTTCATTAGCCAAAACAAGTTTTGAGGAACTATACTACTAATAATAAAGGTTTCAAAAGGGAGTGATGCCATAGATGATCAATGTTGCATCCCTATAAAGAGACTTTCTGTAAGTGCTTGTTTTTTGTTTGTTTGTTTTTCTTGTATATAAACAAAAGTGGTTGTACTATGGCATTGCTTCATTGGCACGTTTCTATTTGAACATTACAGTTTAGAAAGGTCTTCTCCCAATGTACGCTCTGTAGTTTCACCTTTGTTCTACTCTATTAATGGCAATGAGGGTTATTCCCTTGTAATATGGAAGGTGGAACCAAAAATAAAAACAGTTGTCACTTTCTTTGGTGTATACACTTCTTCACTATAAAGAAAGACTCTGCAACTAAAAATCAAGCTGACGTTTTTCTATTGAAGCTCCTCTAACCTCAGCTTTTCCAGAAATTATTTCTCACACCAGCAATGCATCATCCCTGCTCATTGCATCATCATCCACTGGCATAAGTAATCATATAAACAAAGCCAGACTTTCATCCCTGCATGTGGGTTATGGTTCTGAATCTGCTGTTGACCAACCACTTATAGGTCAAACTGAATTCATAGAACTATATGGGTGTTAATATGGGTTTGTATTTGGAAAAAAGAGGCCTTGTAGTATATATGAATTATTTTTACACAGCAGACATTTGATCATCTGGGGGGAGGCATTGTGGATCTTGTGGATTTAAGAGTATAAGGTCAGTTTAGACTAGATCCGGCCCAAAGGACAATTCCTACGCTTTTGTATACTCTGTTTTTAATTGCGGTTCTGTATTTCTGGCCTGTTTTGAAACATTACTCTTGAGTCAACAATCTTGAAATCTTAAATCCGCAGCATTTACGTCGGGCAGGTTCTGGTCGGCCACTGTAAATTCAAATGTTAGATTTTAAACACTTTTCCCCAACACTTTGTAAATGCATTGCAGTGTTTAGTGGGACAACTTGGTAAAAGCTTGAAATAAACACTAAATGGCTAAATGGCTCACAATGTACTGATGTTTGTTTCAGGCAAGTAATCCCAATATATTTTCAACAGGTGCAACAGTACAGTTAAATACTGTGATGCATTTTTAAAAAGTGTTTGTATTTATAGTATATATCTTTTGGAATCAATAGAAATATTGACAGATGAGCAAATGAAAAGGGAGGTTGGAACATTTATTCAGGATATGCATGTCTGTGTTTCTGCCCTGTGATGGACTGGTGTCCTGTTCAGGGTGTTTCCTGCCTTCTGCCCAACGAGTTCTGGGAAGGACTCCAGCATCCCCCACCACCCAGGGGGATAAGCGGTTTAGATGATGAATGAATGGAATATCTAGTCCACATGGATCTGGTCTTGAATGAAAAAACAAATGTGCCACATCTGCTGTCTCTTGCTTCTAGCTGAACCACAATACTGTAAATACACTCAAGCAGCTGCTAAATAGCACTGAATCATCCTGATAAGCTTTCATTTCCCCATGATCTCCAGCACAGGGGAAGATCATATACTACACCAAGTCCATTACATCCGGCTATGATATGGGTGCCATCCTTCCATTTTTTAAAAATATATTATACCTTCAACCATGTATGTATCATACTTGCATCCGCACTACTGCGTATGGTTTTTTGCAGTCCATATAAGGTGGTGGATGGCTACAGAAACCAAGGAAGCTGACTCTATTAAAGACTAAGACATGGTGAGGTAAGTGTGTATGTGGTGTGTGGTGTGTGTTTATGTGCGTGTGTATAAGAAAGTGGAGCCGATGACACAGGTTCTTGCCATAGCAGCACTGGGAAAAGGGATATTGAGTAAGGTCCTGGCACCACATTTAAAAATGAGTTGGCCAAAAATTGCCCAATTGGGGTTTTTTTTTCAGTGTTGACATGTCTATCTACATCAGCCACATCTCAACATCCTATTTCTGTTGTCAAACTCTCTAGTCGCCCACTGTGCATCATCAGGGATCATCATTGTGCACCAGATTTAGCAGGTCTGAACCCTGAATTTATGAAGAAGCGCCACAGTTATCCACAGTTAAACCATAAACTGAAGTACAATAAATTAGTCTCTGCAGAATTTATCTCCATCTCTGCAAAATATTAAATTAAACCCAAAAATGTAATTAATTTTAATAACAATAGTAAGTATACAACATAAATAAATGAGATACTTTGATAAGTATCTATGCATCATGGATATGAAGACCATGTTAGCAGACCTGGTTGCTTCTAATGCCACACAATACAATTTTATATTGTAATATATATACAATATATTACAATGTTATTACAATATTATTACCATATTTAAGTCACAATATGATATGACTGTGATTTAAATAAAAACTGTGATAACATATGTTACAATATCAATATATTATATACATTTTTTTGTTTTTTTGTTTAACCTAACAGTTTTACGTCACGTAAATAATTTTTATTGCAGCTGAAAACCTTTCACAACCTGTCACAGAAAGCTTCCTGCTTCTGCTGCGGCCTTGTTTGAAAAATTGCATTGCATCACTATAGTGTCTTCACATATCCTTTACACAATAAACCACCACATACAACAAACCACAATGTAGGCATATAATAAAATAACATGATGCAACTACTTTAGGTCACAACTGTGAAAAGAAAATGGACTGAAATACTGAAGTTAACTTCCTACAATTGTGACACAAATGACCAAATATTAAGCTTTTAATGGTGTTAACAACAAAGCAGTAAACAAACGGACAAAGTGGCTAGGTATGGGAAGATTTTCTCTTTAATTTCTTTAAAAAGTGAAGAGAGAGAGAGAGAGAGAGAGTCCAAAGCGCGCGCGAGAGAGACGAAAAACAGCGCGTGTGAAGTGCGCAAGAGAGAAATAGAAACAGCGTGCGCGATAAAAAAAAAGAGGGAGAGAAAAAACGCAACGCAATAGACAGAAAGACGCTAATTTGCTGTAATGTCTGTTCGCTTTACTCTTTCTTTAGCAACAATAAGCTATGAATGCGTGAATTACACTAGAGCAGTTAGCTTTAGCCCCGGAGCTAAAGAGTAAAACATCCGCTCTGGTTCACGTCTGCGGCCTAAACTAGACACACGTAACCGTGTTTACATTACATTTACAAGCTGTGTATCAAAATTATATAGTGTATGTTGTTAGCATTCCAGTGCATTTGCTAATGAATTGGGATTTTTTAAGTTGAGTTTCTTTTTGTGATGATGTTCGATGCTTTGCCAAAGAGAAATCTGTCCCTGTAAATAGTGTGATATGAGTTTATTGTTTTTAAATGCTGGGGTGGAGAGAAGGCCAGAGGTTGAAAGCATGCTATAGCCAATGACATGAGTGAAAAAGCATACATTTTACAGTTCATGGGCCATTAAGTCTGTACATTCGTAAACGAGGAAGGCGTTCCTTTTGCCCTTTTTCTATTTGCCTGTCACACGTACAATTACTATTTTGCCTTTGACGTGGAAACTTGTTCCTCAACAGCATCGGGCTTATAAAACTGCTTTTTAAGACACCACCCCATTCAGGTCAATGTGAAACATTTGCTTTAACAACACCAAGACATTGTGGTTTTAACTAGCGCAACAACAATGTGCACGCCCTTTCATAGGTCACATCCAGACACTGACAAAAATGATTAAATCTTTGGTTTATGAGTCACCAATGAGCCAATGTTTTGGCCAGGTTTGCTTAGGCACTGTTATTGTGGCAAGAATACTAGGGCAGATGATAACTCACAGACAGTGTTTGTAAACAAGACCTTGACATATTACATAAGACATATAAAGCTTTTATAATTGTGAGAAAAAAAGAAAAGTTGTTATGCATCAGCTATTTCAGCGTAGACCGTGCTACGCTCACAGAGCTCATTCAATACAAGTTTATAGCCGTTTATTTATAACCATATATGTTTCCTTCTATTTTTACACTTTATATTTAAAAAGCCCAAAGGAAACACAGAAAACATCTGCCACTGTTTAAACATGGCGTCAAATGTTTAATTAATAGGGCTCCAAGGCCGTGTCCGGCGGAGCTTTGCTTTTGTTTTTGCTGCTCCGAAGTGACCGGCACGCTGGCAAAAATGTATCTTCCGCTGTAAACAACATATATCACAACTTGTTTGCCAACAGTAAATTCTCTGTCGCCTCTGGCAGCCGCTTCTCACGTCCCATATGTTACCAGAGGAGGCTAGACTAGAGCGACCACACTGTAAATGAGATGAACTTCATGGCTGCTGTGGCTTACTGACCATTTACTCAAATGGCAAAGGTCCTGCACGGTTCGTTGGGATAGCACCGACCTGACATGCGAGTTTGCCCACACAGCTGTCTGAGATAGCTTCAGCGCAGAGTTCAGCGAGCCAAAAGCACAGCCTGGAGCTAGTCTCTCCAAAAGCCACAGATTGTTACAGGAAAATTATTATGCTTTAAACACTGCAGGCAGAGAAGTTGGGTCATAAAAGAACCGCAACTGCAGCGGAGCCGGCCCTGCCCTCCTCCCTCAGTCCGGTCTCACTCAGACTGTGAAGCCTCACACTTGGCTTGAACCTTCTGTGAGCCGTGCAAGCTTTATAGGAAAACAGTACTCCCATAAGACTTTATATTATATTTGGCACATAGGTTTAATATTATGAAATGGTTAGGTAAGCATATAAAAGATGCACTAATTTACTAATGCATTGCTCAACGAGAATAAATGACCATAATGATGTTATTTTGGGGTAACTGTCGCGAGATTGGTTGCGCTCTACAGATCAGGCAAAAATCGCTATGAATCTAATGAGCTTTGTTACTACTCCATGTCACTTTCCAGTTGTAACGCTATTGAACTGAGCTGTGTTGTTGTACCTAATCTAAACCAGTCAGGATGGAGGCGCCAGTGAATTTGCCACCATGCTAAGATCAGTTTGACGGTATGACCAAAAAACATTCAGGGTGACCCATAACCCCCAAAAATAATACAATTTACTGACCATTAGCTTTGGTCATTTGTTTAGCAATTTCTGAGAAAGCCAGATATCCAAAAATGAAGTTCATAAAATTATTAAAAGTGAAAGGATAACAGTTCTCCAAACAGCTGTGCAAGAACTGCTGAACCACCGAACTATCATCCTCAAATAAATAGTATTTAACACTTTCATCTTTGAGAAAGAGGAGAAAATGAGCTCCATGGGTGTAAGGAAGCAGTTACTAAGAAACAGGAAACAGGTACGTCAAACAAAGAAGCTGACGGTGTTCTCAGAACAATGGCACGCTACTCTAGAGCTCAGACCTCTAATTCATTCATTATCTGATTATTCAAGTGCTCATGTAAACATCATACACCGATTCCTTAGATCAGATTAAGATCTGGAAATCTGATGAGGAGAGCTGGATTCTAGCTCAGTGACTGGATTTGTCAGTGCATGTATTTGCTGACTCTGGTTTCTTTTAAATTTCTAAATCAGACTATTTCAAACGGAAAGAAGCAGCACAGCGTTTGAGCTTTGCATTACATTTACGATGTGTTTTTTTTGTGAGTTTATTGGCTGGATGCATAGCAGAAATCTGACTGTCTGACTCATGTACACAGGGAGTTTTTCTTATCTGGTTCATCAAGTGGATGTCAATGCATTAATTGCCAAAATACAATTATAGGATCATTAATGTAAACAGGTAAACCCTTGCTGGTTTAATTTGATGGTAAAAACCTAAAATGTTCAACTATTGGAGCTGAAGAAAATATCCCAGCAGATTTCTTTGGAGAACTGAAAACAAGTCTTCTGTTTGATGTTATATTTAGTAGTTGATGCTTCTGTGTGATCCAATGTTGGAGAAGTGTTTGTCCTGTCAGTGATAAATGAATAGTTTATACTGGCTGTTTTGACTGTAAATTTGCTAAATCAAGGCTGCTCTCTTACTTCTGTGTTTTTACGAAAGCTTCAGTTTCCATTTGGCCAATGCTAGAATATGAATACAACACACATAACAGTTTATTCTCCTGTTTACCAGTGAAACCCAAAGAAGCTGTGAATACCGTAACTTCTCTGATTATACTATATGTACTATGTATGCACATGATGTAAACCTGGTGAAGCTGGACACATTCGGTAAGTACTGGGAAATTTTTCTCACCAATGCTGAATTAAAACCACATAAATGAGGAGTATTTTTTTTCTCCTGACTTCACACTTACCTTATGACCAGCGGTTAGAACTGCTTCCTGTGAGCAGCCATCTCATGTGTGTGGTTAGCATGAGTGGGCCGGGTGTAACCAACGTGAAGAAACTTGCTGAATACATGACAGCAGGGTTCCAATCAACTGCTGCTGCAACTGTAACCCCATTCCAACCTCTGCCTGGAAGCAAAGAGTGCTGCTTAGCAATGAGATGAGTTTGTGAGTATCTGAGTGTGTGTGTGTGTGTGTACTTGTTTTTCTATTCTAATGGGAACAAGATGTCGTCCTCAGAAGTGCAGCAAATCCCCCTACACGAGGAGCGTATTCCTGTCATCGTCAGTTCAAAATTTACAATCATCAGCAAAAATAGAAACCTTGTGGACAATTAATATCGCTGGTGTGGATTTAACTTTACACTTATTTACACACCTATAATTAGAAACAGACATGAGGCTTTTTATGTGTCACAGATTTTAAGGGCTGGAAAAAAAAACCCTTCTTAGGCAAATCTGGTTCTTTCGGTGGAGTACATAGTAATGTTGCCTCCAATGCCACAAATTAAATCCAGAGTTTGTATTTTTTCCTGGATAGGGATGTGGAAATTTGAATCACTGGATTTGTTCTATATTACTTCTCTCCTGTCCCCACAGGATTGAGTTGAGTAGGCCACATGAGTAACACCTAAAACATATCTTATGCTTTGCCTTGAATGAACTTGATCTTAAAAAACAAAAAACTTTATACCAAAATAATCCACCTTGTCTGATGACCTGGGAGAAGTGAGTCAAAGCACTTGATGACTAGATAGTCTGGCCATAAAGAAGTTCTGCTAAATCTTTTCATAGCGCTGTTATGTGTGTGTGTGTGTGTGTGTGTGTGTGTGTATATACGTGTGTGAGTCCAGTCAAGAGCAAAGCTTCCTTTTTTAGCATTAAAAATAATATCTGGGTAAAGGGTGACATAGTTGATATGCGAGGATCCATCTCTGGCTGACAGAGCTACAGAAGCTCATCTTTCTGTAATTGGCATGGGTGTCACTAAAGCCAGTTTGGGGGGGGGGGTGGATTGGGGGGGGGGACTTAGCAGCCATTAAATACTATTTAATTCCCCTTTCTAAATGAATGTGCATTACTAGATCATTCCCACCTGAGCGCAAACTTGGTGAGACTCTGCTGATTGAATAACAAAGCACGAAAAGTGGATCGTCCAATCACATCAGGCTTCATAAGTTGTAGGCCAGTCATCTTGTCTACTTCAAGTCAGTCGGCAACCGCTGAAGCAGAAGACAGGATTTTAGCTGAAAGCTCATCAAGATAAACAATAGGCCTTAAAAAATCTAATCTAATAGGCCTCAAAATCTCTAATATTTAAATTAACACTAACATAGTTACAGAGTGAAGATGGCCAGCGCGACCTATAGTATACATGTGTGGTAACTTATGGTCAATATAGCTGGCTATTGTTGTCTAATATAATATATATCATATACATATGTATAATATATCATATAGTGTTGATCATAACACAATTGTATGTCCCTTAATTCCTCAGTTTTAAAAATAGAATGACCAAAACAACCGGTTTCTAAGGGATAAGGAAAGAGAGAGAGAGAGACTGGAAAAAAGGTTATGTAGGAGTGACACACATAAGATGAATCCACAAAAGATGTGACCCATTTAACGGTATAGTTTACAGCAACGTCAGCAAGAATATTACCGGAAATGCAAATGTAACCCCAAGCCTAACTGACTAACTTTGGTTGCCCACCTGCTAGCTGTGACGAGCTAACAGAAAAGCATTTCTTCTTTCGAGACTGGGTGAAGGCACACGGCCAGCAGCCTGACTCAGACACGCACTGACCAAAGCTTACACATGACCATAGCAGTGAAAAGCACCGTGGACTTCTGTACAGACAAGACGGTAGAGAAACAATGCAAACTCTGCTACAGATCTTTTAACGCGAGTGTTTAAAAGCAATTAGGGCATGTTTGAATGGTGGAGAGAGACATATGAATAGCAGTAAAACAAATGTGGTCAGCAGTAAACAGCGTCTGAGAGCAGAGCGTAGGGCAAAATGCTTTAAGGCTATAAGGGTTGTGCAGTAGAACGAGGAGGATCAGAGAGGATGCTTTGAGATGGGACAAGCCAAGTGTTGTGGTTTGTCAGTCAATGCTACAGAGAAGGGCTGAGGATACCGCAGGCTTTGATTACTCAAGCTGTAATTACTGCTTATTTAACACTGCGGTGGACGCACGGCTACGCCTCTGTAACGTATTTTGAAGTGTTTGTCTCTGCGGGCACCGTCTGAGACACAGCAACACAGAACGTCCTCTGATGGCCTATAAAAATGTGAAAAGAGGCAAAGTGGGAGTTTCCGAGTGCAATCAGTGTTAGAAATAACAAGGAAAATCATAGGATGGGTAGAGCAGCCTGATGTCAGATACAAGTAAAGGTATTGTCACTTCAGAGTAACAACGACTGCAATGACAATAAAAGTAGCTTTCAAAATACCAGCGCACTTTAATGTCCAAAACTAATTTAGTACTAATAATATTTATGAACTAATAAACGTATAAAATTTATTATAGTTTAACATTTTTATCCGCTGCACATATCACTGTCTAAAATGTTCCTTTTACTTAGTTAAAGAACAGAAAATATATATATATATAAATATATATATTTAAAAAAAAAAGTTATAATACAAGTCGAACAGGTGCCTGAAATTACTGTCAGTAGTCCAGATGCAACAGATTGGGATTAAATCAAAAAATGTCTTAAAAAAATCTAGCCTAGGAAACTCAAGTTTATTGCCTTAAAAGAATCGTTGATGCCACTGAAGAACTAATTTCAAGTTCCTGACAAACCATATCTCATAAAAAAAAAACATTAAAGTTGCACATTGTAATCTTTGGGGAATTTGTGACCTCTCTGTTGGAAATATGTAACTGCACGTAACATGCAAAACAACATTTTGCATTGTGGTTTTGGGTGGCGGTCCTTTCCAAGATTGGAATAATCTGATGATTACACATTTGGTCTTCCTGGGCTGAAGGTGAACAGCTCTTTTTCTTAACTAATGGGGAAAATATGAATATATTTCCTGCTTCCTCACAGATAACAGAGAGCTGCCATTCAGCTGGGCAGCACATGTGTCTGTTATTTACGTCTCTTTGTTATTTACGACATCTATTTTGTCAAAGGTAACCAAGTATATTTGACATTGTTGGTCTAATGAAAGAAGACATATGGTATCACCGGAAATGATCTCTAAGTATTAGCTAATCTGGTTTAAACTATAGGACACAGTCTGAAGCAAAAAGATTTAGGTAGCAAATTAGCCAACTAACAATAACTATACAGCTATAACAACTTCACAATTCCAATTGGCTTCCCAAACAGAGGATGAACTCTGAAGCCGAAAGAAGACACCAAGAAATCCACTAATATGAGTAAAGTAGCCAGCTGATGTTGGCTATACAGCCCAATCCACTTCACAATTACAGGGGTAACATAAAATAATCTGGCTGGCTATCTTCTCTAGTTGGTTAGTAATTTCACACCTGAATCCCTTCAGTTCATAGATCTGTAGCCAGTGTTGATTCTGGTAGGCTTGTCTGTTGTTCTCCCTTTATATATATATATATATATATATATATATATATATATATATATATATATATATATATATATAGTATTTTTTTCACAAAACAAATAATAGCTGACAAAGGATGTATAGCTATCATGTTCGGAATCGGAATCAGAATCGGACTTTATTTGCCAAGTATGTTGTTGGGATCTTTAATGCTGGTCTTGGGGAAACCCCAGATAAAAAGGCTTTAATGACGTCAACACAGTCTACTGTTATGGCTGACCTGGCGGGGAATGCTCCATTGTGTTTCAGTATAATCTGTATCTGCTGCATATAGCATGTAGTTGATTATCACAGTCAAAAATGTCCCTTTTACTTACTATAAAAACAGAAAATTCATAAATTTGAAATTTATGATGCAAGTCAACAAGTGCTTGAAATTACTGTCAGTGGTACATATGCAACATATTGGGGTTAGATTAAAAACCTGTCTTTATTTCATCAAGGCTAATAGTTGGATGTACAGTAGATGATGTACTATAAAATTACCTGAACATAATAGTGCTGCGTTGTGTTTTCTTTCTAATAAAAATGCAATTTCAGTAATCTGTTCTATAAAACATACATTATCTGGATTGTTTCATCAAATGGTTTTAAAATGCAATATAACAACGCTGTCCAAAGAAAAACATTTTTGTTCATTTTTATTTTTCTACATGATTTGAACACGACTGCTGTACTTTATATTGTATGAAAGCTTCTTTATAAATGAAACAGTAGAAATGCTCTAAAATAACTGGGGAAACATTCTGATTCCATTGATTTATATTGACAGTAAAGAATGTTTTTGTCCTGTTCTATAAAATTACTAATTTAGTGCTTGTTTTTTATTGGACAGCAGTGATATGCAGGTTCTTATTTGCATATCCACATGTAATTGTTTTGCAAAACTTGCAAAACAGAACCGGTTGCAACCAGAGCCTAAGCCAACCAGGTGTTCTACAAAAGTCTACAATATTTTTTTTTCTTTTATCATCCATCAATTTAGACATGTAAACACCACCTGACAGACATAAAACTGGCTCACAATCATGGAACGGAAGTTTCACATGAAGTGCTTATGGGTCTGTTTTGTAATCCGGCATGGAAACGCATGCTCCTCTATCTTCCTCAGTCGGCAATGGGAAGATCCCCCTGGTGACACACCACTCCAACGTCAGTAATGATACTTACTCACCTGGACCCACCTGTACAGGTAGCTTGCTGTGCGTCCAACTCATTAGAGTTTAGCACTTAGTCACCTTGTTTAAACTGGCAATTCCAGAACAGGAAGACCGCAGTTACAACACAGCCCGTGTCCCGTGCCCACTTTATTATTATCAGCTAATTTCAAAGATGAGAAAAGCAGGACACTGACTGTTGCTTCAGGCCTTTAGGACTGGAATGCTGACAGCTGGTCTTGGTTGTTTTCAAATAATTATTTTTTGTGTGAATTCTTGAATTTAAAAAACACTATATAGGTGTTATGAATCACATGTGCAGCTTTTTCCTAAAATAAATATCTGGTGCCTCTATATTAATATATTTCTAACCTCATAGACTTCCAGCCTTTCTTATACTTAAAGCTTATCTGAACAATAATTAAGCACAATAGCTTAATAGCTTTGTCTAAACAGGCAAATAATGAATAATAATTAAATAATATAGAGTAATAATTCTGTAGAGCAGGGGTTCTCATCCCTTTGCAACTTGTGACCCACATGACTGACTACAAACGGTTCCACAGCCCACAAGTACATGAACTGACTCAATAGTTTTAACACTAGTCAATTTACCACAATGACTGTGTAGTCACACAAAAAGTAGCCAGAAATCCCAGACCAACCAACAAGCTGCATATAACATTTTCTTTTGCAAATAATTATATAATATTTATTCTTTTGAACATAAATAATATCATTGCTGTCCAGGGAAAAACATGTAGCTAAATCTTTTTATAACAACTTATATTGAAAGTTAAGAATGTTTTTGGCCTCTACTGTAAAAAACTACTTTGATGCTTGTTTTCCTTTAGACAGCGATAACATGTTATATTTAAAAAATAAAATAATATATTAAATGCATGAATATTGTGATAAAATGTTGTGATATGAAAAAAAGAATAAAAAATGTCAGCCAATAGCACCACAACTATCACCGCCAACATCCAATAGGAGCCCTAGTTTAAATTCACAGACACATGTTGAGTGTAAGCTTTGTTCCTTATTTAGTAGTATAATTTAAATGTTGGGTAAAAAGAAAAGATATTCATTAATTTATTTTTTACTTGTTCTAGAGAGTAAAATTGTTTTGTTAGCTAATATTACCAAAGATAAAAGAAATCTTTGCTAATACATCACAAAGCTGGCGTACATGTAGCGTGTAGTAAAGTACTGATACACTTAAGTATAGCAATGCAATGTGGTTCTCAAACAGTATAGATTTTTTATGAATAAGTTACATGCTAAGAATGGCGGCAGACGGTAATTTATTTTGTGTAGTGTTTAAACCCCCGACTGTTAGACATCAGTGGTGTCATTTATCCTTGGCCATTAGACTCTTCTACCCTTATATAATGACAAATAGCATTGCGGTGCGCTGCTACCATTAGCATTAGCAAACCTAGCCGACTAGTTAATATTAAAAGTTTTCCTAAAATTAGATTACAAAAAAATCACAATATATCATCTTGCTTACAGTTTTATAATATATTGAATCAAAAGCCCTGTATTATAATATGTTATTGCTGATAGCTCATCTAACTGTGGCCCTGGGTGTGGGTGAGTGGGATAAAACATATCTAAAAATATTATACATAAAGATATCCATGACAGGCGTAGTGGTTAGTGTGAAGTGTGCATGTTCTCCCCGTGCTTGAGTGGGTTCCTCCGGGTAATCTGTTTTTTTCCCACAGTCCAAACACATGCATGTTAGGTTGATTTCTATATTCTATGACCATGACCGCGACTAGGGGGATAAAGTGGAAGATAAAAGATGGATATCCATGGCAGGTTCTAGACGCTTTATAAAACTGTGTGATTAGCTCTCTCCTCCAAAACTATTGAAGCTGTCTGCAGTGCTGTATGTCCAGTAGATCAGTAGTGTGTGCTCTATGTACCTGTTAAAAAGCATTATGCAGACTTCACTTCGTTGATACAACTGAAAGCTAACTGAATTTGGTTTATATAACTGGAAGCATCTGCAGGTGAGCATGTGAGTCAACAGTTACCAGAGTGTTTTTATAGAGTTTAAATGCCATTTTTATTGCGACAGTAGAACATTCGTTTTTTATATATCCAGACAGCTTCAATTGTGCTGTCTGTTTTATCTTGGCACGGCCGTATTTGTGGAGGGGTGTGAATCGTTTTCACAATGAGGGTTCTCACCCCTCCCCTTTCACTCCTCACTGCTTACACATAGTCACAACATACACAGAGCTAACAGTTACCTCCTTAATCTAAGAAACAGCATTACTTTAATCTATATTTTATTTGATTATAGTAATAGATTATAGTAATAGTTCAGCTCTGTGGCTGGAATGGGCTACAAAAAAATTATACAACGGGCAAAAATGGATGCTTGTACATTTTCTTTTTTTATGATGTGATGATATCTAAAGGAAGTTATTATGCTTATATATATATAAATGGAAGGGAAATGACGGAACAAATGTGAATAATAATAGATTGTGTGTGCATACACATATATATCCCACATACATACAGTCATCGACTCTGATTGAGCCGACAGGAAAAACAAGCTGTTGATGATCTGCACATGCATGTGTTTCAGTAAGAAAGAAAGAAATCCCCGTTGGTGCTAACTGCGGTGAACACTCTTTCTCTCATACTTGCTGATATACATGTACTTGCACACCTGCCACTGTTACCGTCCTCTTGCCCCCCGAAACAGGCCTGATAAATCAAGCTGAAACAAAACTTCCTTTGGGAAACCATCGTGTGAAGCAGGGGAAAAGAGGAACTGGGGAAATTCCTGCCAGATCCAGACAGATGTGAGTCAGGGCCAAAATTCAGCTCAGTCAGCCCTACATACAAGCCTAGACTTGATGAGGTGAGCAATCAGCACTTGAATGTGTTTTTTTAGCGTGTGTGTGTGTGTGTTTGTGTGTATGGGAGGGGGTTATGGGTTTCTGTGTGTGGGTTTGTGTTTATGTGTGTGGGGGTGAGGGTGGGGGTGGGGGTCCCCGGACTGGTAAAGGTGAGACTTGCTATCAGTATGTGTAAACAAGTTGTTAAGGTGGAATGTAGCCACACAGAAACTGCGGACAGATGTTTATCTGATAGTCCTGTAAACATCAGGATAGAATCAGCCACTAACAGCAAAGACAAATACACGTCACTTCCTTTACGGGTCATCATACTAAAAACAGCTGTTTGTTGCTATTTATACTAGTTAACTGTTTTTCCAGCCGGATTCGGATAGTTAGTTCAGTGAGTGCGTAGTGAGGTAGGTTCTTAAAAAACAAGCTGTGTGGTATTTATGTCCTGCAGATGTTTACAGTACAGGGTATACTCCTGCGTTACGTGCAGAGTGGCAAAATAATACCTTAGTCCACGTGCCTGAGGATGTGTGGAATACTCATGCAGATTTTTTACAAGACACTTTTTATCAGTGAATACTCAAAAGCTCTATCATGCCACCACCACGCCTACTACTACTACTACTATTACTAATGATAATAATAATAATTACAAAGATGATAAATCTGTGTTTTCTGTGGATTGGCTTGGTTTGTTTCTATATCTGTTCCACTGTCATGAATAATCCACAAACACTGAATTTCATAAGTAGCAGACTATAGGACAGTTATAAGCATAACCAACTCTGTAAGCCACTACACACCTGATTTGCCATGTTGCATAGTCTGTTTTTGAGTTTGAAGTTACAAACTGAGTTAGTAAGTTACTGTCGTTACTCACTATTAGCATTTGTCTGTGTACCTAAAAGACTGGCTGCATGTCTCTATGTAAGTTTTAAGCTACTATAGATTTCTGTGGTCTCAATCTGACTTTACATTATTAGAGTAACGGCAAAATCCTACATGGCGTAATGTTACGCACTGAGGAAATGAAGGTGCTGCGCTGTGGAACATGTCTGTGGTCAGAGGCATATTTTGCTAAATAATGTTCTGGATCTGGACCAATCCACCCGTGGCAAGGTTTGCTGAAATGGAAAGGGAAATTCAACACCACATTATAACGCACAGTACATGCACAGTACATGAGAAATGTTAGCAACAACAGCAACATTAGCAATATATTGAATAGAGATGGACCGTTCAGCGTTTTTGAGGCTGATTACAATCGCCAGTCACCTTTCAGCGCGATGGGTCGATAGCCAATACTGATCGAGGGCGGGGCTATATGCCACGGCAGGGCAAGAAAGTCATGAGACATTGTCTAAACTGGTTTATTACCATTTTTAACGAGCTCATATGAAAGCGCATAATATTTTTTTAACAAAAATTCTCAGTAAACCAACAAACAAAGTAAATCAAACAAATATCCCCAATACTGCAATCATGAAATGTAGACTCTTTATTTAAAACAAAAAAGCTAATTAAATAAATGCAGTAAAAACGGCAGTCTTTAAACGCAGACTCTGGTTATTGTAAACGAAAAATTGCAATCATTAAATGTTTATCTTGAATTGCTGCTGCTGTACTGTTCGTACCGGTCATATCTGTTCCGCATGTTTTTTTCCGTTATTTGTGTTGTGCTAGCTGTGCGTGTTAGCTCTGCTGTTTGCTGATACTCACTGTATTCAGCTGCATGGTGCCGAATCAGATTAGTAGTGTTAAATGTCTTTGTCTTGGTTTCCCCACGAGACACGTTGATTTTACATTTTTTATAAAACGTCCTGGATGAGCCTGAGTCACATACGGTAACAAACTGCCAGACAGACAGCACATGCAGTGAACGTAAACTGTTCTTGCGAGGGTGCTGCTTTAGTCAGTTCATCGAAAATGAAAGGGTATGCATTTACACCTAGCGGTTCAGATAGGAATTGCAGGGACCTGGCCAGAAGGGGTTCCACGGAGGGGGTTTCACCGAAACGCTATCTGGAAATACAGAAATTAGACTCATTTGTTTAACGCCATTGAGCGGCTCTCGGGATCGGCTAAACTGGAGAAATATCGGCCATTCACCGATCGCATATTTTGATTAAAAATCGGCCGATACCGATACATAGCTGATTGATGTTTCCATCTCTAATATTGAACACAGCAAAAAGCAAACAAAATCACACAACATCATATTTCTTTATTTTAGCATCAGCATAGAAGAAGAAGCAGTAAACAGTGATTTAGGAGAATGCTAGTTTACTGAACACAGCAGCTAGCACCACTGAACGGCCAGGATAGCGTGCAGGTCACTTCTAACCACTCAACTCTACCTGGCAGTATGCAATAAACCCACTCCAACTACCCCACAAGCCAACACAACATGGCACATGCACTGCGTGCACACATTTTGTAGCTAAAAGTAATAACTTAGGTCCATGATTTAAAGTCCCTCTTACTGCAAGTCCATGAGGGACACTACAACAGTAGACTATACAGCGTCATGGTGAGGAGTACTTACTGTCTATTTCTGAAGACCCTTTAGTAAACCTCAATAATAGCTGTGTAGCAGATGGTACATATTATTTAGTAATTAAAGTATTTGATAATAAGTAAGTACACTGTGAATTAACATTTGTCTGTGATGCAAACAAAAAAAGTCATACTGTACATCCCGTGTGCTCTCTGTTTTTAATTGTCCCTCCTCTCGTTTTAGTGGAACGTGGCCTGTGATGAGTGTGCCTCTTTCCCCTTAAAATGCTCCATTTTAACTAGGTTCTCAAGGAACTGCGGCAGCAAAAAATGCACACCACAGCAGAAAAAAGCAATCCGCAGCAAGATCAAGCGAAGTGTGCAGAATCAGGGTCCTGCTGTTTGCTCTATTGCTGTTTGGCACTGAATATGTACTGTACCTCTGTCTATCTTAAGAGTTCAAACACAACCACTCACATAATTATCTATAGTCACACGTAATAGTATAGAAAGTTAACGTTATCATCTCCGATTTCCCTTGAGGTTTTATCAATGTGCCCCTATTCATTATCTAGAAGCTAGCACATGCGCTAACGATGCTAGCACTATAGCCTCCGAGATAGCTAAAGTCTTTACAATGTCATAATTCCAAAAAATGTAATTAACACATTACAGTGCTATCGCTGTTTTCATTCTGATGTGCTTAGTGGTCGTGGGCTGGCAGGTGATGACTTAAAAGAGAGTGTAGGCCCTGTTTTTACTTCCTATGTGGTGCACTTTCTAGAGAGCATGGAGTCAATTCAGATTTATCTCAGTACCTGGGTGCTCAGTGCGTTAACTTCATTGGAAATTACTCAAAGAACATCTTTAGGTTCAATGTGCAAAAATGGCATCACTTTAAAGAACATTTAAAGTTTTCATAGACCTGAGATAGTTTGAGGTATGGATGTCTGACTGAATTGCAAAAACATTATAATAATAACTTAGACTGTGTGTTAAAAGTGGCTCACATTTCAGGGATTGTCTAGAGGATGAATATTTAAGCCTGTATATGTGGCATTAGAAAAATAAACACAGGAGCTGTAGTGGCACTTTAGGGAAGAGCTAATCATGTGCTAACTTTTATCCATTCATCGTCTTCCACTTTATCCCACTAGCCCATCCCAGCATCATCAGGGTACACTATGGACAGGTCACCAGTCCATCACATAGCAAACACCAGGCAATTTAAAGTAATGCATTAAGACCTTTTCGCTTAAATATAATAATAATAAAAAAAATACTACTATCAGCTCCTAAAGAGTGGGATGTCATTTAAAAAAAGATTAGATTTGGGATTTACAAGCAGTTCAGCTCATTATATACTTTAGGCTACTAACAGTGAATGTTCAGCAGCAGATATGTGATTTATGTGTAACTGTTCATTTTACACTGGTCTGCATTTGTCCTCAATCAAAAAAGATCAGGTGACGCTACCATTCATGGTTTAAGTTCCAGGTGTAATATAGATTCCTCCAGTAGGTGGTACTATGTACTTTTAATAAGGACTATAACATAAGCCCTATATACTGGAGGAATAAGTGTAAATGAAGGTATGTCTTTCTGTGCCTGAGTATGAGAGAACATGAACCATTTATTACAAGTCTTGTCTATGCTGTTGTCAGTGCTCTATGCTGTTGCTGTTGTTATTTAAAGGTCTGACTCTTATATTTCAGTATATTCTTTGGTGGTTGTGGCTGGACAGTCAGCATAGTCTGTGTGTAATGGCCCTGACTTGCTGCTTGTGTACAGCCTGATCATAAGCAAAACATCTCGGCCTCAGTTACAGGAAAGTAGGACACTAAATCATGAAGCCCAGCAGTTCCTTCATACAGTAAGACAGATTACAAGAATGACTTCTCTATTTAATGACTTCTTTAAAACATGACAATAAAGATAATTAAAGCCAGTAGTTAATAACTGTCCAGTGGAAATGTTCCTAAGCACTTTTACTGTAGGTTTGTTTTTTTTGGCCCATGTTGTCACTGTAATGGATGCAGTTGTAGAGAGACACGTGAAGGTAATGAGATGTGGTGTTAAAAGGTTTAATTGTCTCCTTATATGTGGATATTGTTAGAGGTGAGTGGTATGGTCAAGATCCTTCAAGACATTTTCATGATACACTGTATATGCATATATTCCTGTAGTAAATTGCAAAAAACAAAGTGATGCCATATTTAGAAATACTACCAAAACAGTGATTCATATTTTACACAATGTATGGTACTAAATACAATGAAACAGGACATTTTATAGACTAAATATGCTCATTGTGTAATCGAACATGCAGTTGGGAGGTTGTGGGTTTGATGAATGCACTGATAATACCCTCAATATACCCAGAAAACCATATTGTAATATATTATGATGTAATTTATCATAATATAGACTAATTATGCTCATTGTGTAATCAAACATGCAGTTGGGAGGTTGTGGGTTTGATGAATGCACTGATAATACCCTCAATTTACCCAGGAAATCATATTGTAATATATTATGATGTAATTTATCATAATAAAGATAAATATTGGCATTTTGTCCAGTCCTAGACATTGCATCCAAAATGTTGAAAGATGATGTTTTTCTTCAGTGTCCAGTATTGATGACGTGCCACTGTTAAAGTCAGTAAGTAGGACTTTTACGGTAGCAAAGTTTGTGTCAGTAAATGTTGCTTCTAAAGCTAATGTAGTGGATATTTGTCAGGCTCAGAGTACGCAGTGGTTTTTCTCTTCAGCTGGCGGTTTATGATTAATACCTACTTATTTAAACAGCAGTCTGTATAGATCATGTTGTGACGGTAATGTTTCTGAAGAAATGCCTCAGTGCGTTCCTTTACAGCCCATTTGTAACAGGTAGAAAACAACGTCAAGAGGGGCTGCATGCATAATGGCAGGGGGACCTTCAATTTTTGATCCCCCTGGGCGACAAAACGGGTAATTCTGGGCTGGATGATTAACCTGTTGATCATGACTAATGTTGGCTACGGCCGTGTGTGACACACAAACATTCCGCAACTGAATGGTAGTCTGTCTTTCTTCCTGATACTTTCACCATCAACACTTCTACACTGATTCACTCTGTGTTTACATCAGACCTCAGCATAGTTCTATCTCTAATTCTGTTCTTACTTGTTCAGCTCAACCTCACAGTGCAGGAGAATAGTCAGGCACACAGACGTATCGAATGATTAGGTGTAAAGAATGTGGCAGTCTATAACACAAAGGATGAGCTTAAGCTTGAGGAGACTGTGGTAGGAGCCCCAAAAGAGAGAGAGAGTTAGCCTAGGGCCTCAGGAAGTCTTTAAACAGCCCTGCAAAAACCAACAATACAGCAATCCAGTACACAATAAGACACTGGAAACTCAGCTCTAGTCTTTTGCTTGTCCACAGTAGAGGGTGATTTGGTGAAATGTGTTGAAATTCCAAAGGTATTAAATTAAATTTATGTTTAATTATTTTATACATTTTCTTGTTCCTCTTTTTGCATCACCTTTGGTGTGTAACAGCCTTTAGTCTTGTCTCAGTCGTGTAATGTTAGAACTTTAATTTGAACAATTTGATGCACAAGCTAAGCAAACCCCTTCTAATGCACAATATAAGTCAAACTTGACCCGTATTCATTTCCTGTGTTATTTGAGTATCTCTGTGGCATATATTTTTAAAGTCAGTTTATTTCATTATTTAATGTTCCACATGTTCATTATTAGCAATCTCATTATATCATTATTTTAATTCATACTTGTTTACTTCATAAACAAAAAATGTTTTTGTAAATATCTTCCAATGTTTACAAATGTCAATAGTACCTATCAAGTTCCATAGTGAATACATAAAGGTCAGTTATGACCTATGTTGTGTGTTAAGATGAAAAAAATATTTTTATAAAAAATTTAACAAAAATAAAACTAAAGTAAGGATTTTTGATGATCAAAAACAAGTAAACCGAGGAATTCATGCAAGCTTAAATGATGAAATCAATTTATTGCCAAGATTTAGAAAATAAAATCTAAGTGAGGTTGAGTATCAAAGGGTTAACATAAATTATTTTGTCTAATTTCAGCAAAATACCACCAAATAAAAGTAATAATAAAACCATAACAGAACACAACACAACATATACTGAAGGGTGGGCTTTGATTCATAGTAGCAAATATGTCCCCTCCCAGTGTCAATGTCTTTGAATTGAATACAATAACATAAACAATATTATACCACAATATTTATGCTCGACACCTGAGTCTAGTTAATGTGTAGCTTTACTAGAAGTTACTAGAGGTTTTTCAGGTACTGGTACATGTAAATATATAGTGATACTGTCCTCTTATAATGCACACTGGAGGTCACTAACTATATTCTAATCTCCCCTAAATCTTATCAGACTTTGTATACTTTACATTAAACAACGTTGACAAACTCTGACTTTGTTTAAGATTTAGTGGTTAGTTTTGATAGTGATTCCTCCTTCCAGACCCAACAGGAAAAATATATCTTTGGCCAGGGTCTTATATAGGTCTTAATGCCTATATCATTGCATTTATTTATTAATTACTGTTTGTTTCTAACATGATAAGTTGATGTAGATCAAATTTTGTTTCACAATAGCAACCTGACCGACCTGGTAATGCATGCTTTGATGCAGCAGCACTGTAGGTATATCTGGTTGATGGGAAGTAAATCAGATCCTGTGACTGTTTATGTGGTCCACATGGCCCTCCATATGGCCTTCCTGTCTTGGGTTTGAGGGGTTGCAGCACCAGGCTGTGATGCCACTGTGTTCCATGTACAACATTAAGTACCCTCCAACAGTCAGTGCTGTGCAGCAGTCTGTGACAACACTGTTAAAACTGAAGCGTTTAGCCAAAAATCAAGGCCTTACATAGATCTGTTTGCTCTGGTTTAACTGTTTTCCTAATAGATGGATCTCACGTATGGGAAGCTTTTTGACAACATGCTACATTAAGAAAACGACAGCAGTAATTAAAGGAACACGCCAACCACAATGAAAAATACCCTCACTATATTTGTTGTAAGCACTTACATCCTTCAGCTGTGGCGCTGTAGTCACTAATGAGAGTTTCAGATTACAAGACTTGGAAAACACCCTTCTGAGAAGATGTATCTCGAAAATAGGAAGGTTGGGAAGCCCACCCTCAAGAAGGAATAGAAGCTTGTTAACATTACCACAAGGGGGCGGAAAATCTTATTGCAACTCTACAATTATTGAAATCATTACTACAAAGAATGGATAGAAATGACTAAGTTAAAAGCTAAAGTAAACAAGATACATGGTTATTATTTTTTGTTTATTTATTTATTTATTTTGACAACCAAGCTTAAAGTTATTAGAATGTGAGCTCGGTTATATTTTATCGCTGTCCAAAGAAGAACATGTATTTAGAATTTATTTATTATTTAAATTTTCATCATTTGAACAAATCAACTGTACTTTGTATTGTATGAAAAGTTTATCATATACTGACCCAAGGGCATAGCATGGACAGAGGTGATGTGTCCCCACCAATATCCAGCAATTACTGAATTGTTCCCACCAATAATTTGATCCCTTCCAAAATCCTGATCTGTCAATGTCTCGTTAGCCTAGAGGTGCAGAAAGGGTTAAATCACATTCTCTACTCGAGTCCCACCTCCTGGTAACACACATGGCCAGTGTGTTTGGCTGTGCCTTGCCCTGCTGTCACGTGAGACTCTATATATACTTTTGGTTGTTAGCTGTGAGAAAAACTTTCCAGTGAAATGAGACTCTTGTACGAGACTCAGGTGCTACGTGGGTGACACATGGGTGTGAAAAGTGAATGATAATGGTAGCAAAAAAGAAGAAGGTTGACATTAGGAGCTATTTTTCAAAGAAATGTGTAAGTCATCATAATAAGGTTAATGGCGATGCTAGCCTTTGGCGCACAGCATGCATGCAGCAGGCTAACATCGTCTGTTGCTATGAATAACACAGTTTGAAAATTAACTGCACAACAAACCGCCAACTGTCAGTTCTCTTACAGTCTCCCACAGTAGCATGTCTAACTTCGGTTAAAACGGCAGCCTTGTGCAAGGACATTGTTAGCCTACATAGGCTGTTAAGCTAACATTTCTAATTGGGGGTATTATAGGTCCACACCAATGTCAAAAGCAAATCTACGCCCTTGTACTAACCAACAGAATTTAAAAAAGCATTGAATAAAATATCTTTGCACTTATTTACATTAGAACTCTTTTTATTTTGAACAGTGCTGACTATTAACCGAAATATGAGTGGCTAGGCTAGCTGTTATAATTGGTTGACACCACAGAAATGTTTGTTTGATTTACTTAACACATGCTGGGTATTGTAGTAAGAGAACACTGATGGACAAAAACATAAATATAGAACAAAAGCCAAACCAACACATATATATATATATATATCTCCAAATTGCAATTTTACAGGAGAGACCAAAAACATGCTTTGCTTTCATTGTAAGTCAATGGGACCAGCTATTTTGGAGCATATTCTATTTCTATTTTGGTCCATTCATCATGAAATTTTCACACCATGTAAACAACTATAGTCGTGTTCGAATGATGTAGAAAACTCAAAATCGGCAAAAATGGAGATATATGTTTTTCATTGGACACAGACGATATATATATATATATATATATATATATATATATATATATATATATATATATATATACACACACACCAAAGTCCTTTAGTTGTGTCCTCCTTTAGATATAACTGCTGCCATATTGAATAATTTTTTTTGTATTTTGTAAAGATTTGTAGCCCTGGCTTCTATCAACTCAGCAGTTCTGATTAGTTTTTATCCTCAGGCCGCCTTAGATCTCACAGAATTCTCAATATGAGAGCTCTGGCTTTCCAAAAAGCACACAAAGCTTAAAGAAGCGTGAAGAACAGTTCCACCTGAAGCACTTCACTTTTGCCTTATTCATGTCCAGTGAAACAAACCATGTTAGATAAGTCTGCCTCTGTATTATTGATGAGAGAGTCCTTTGCTCAGAGCTGGAGAGCAATGCTGGCGCATTTTTACCCTAGGCTGCTCTGCAGGACCGAACCCTCTCAACCATCTTTAAAGAATAAAAAGCACAGTGCAGAAAGAAAGAGATCAGGAAAAGCCTGTTCGGTCAGTACATGCTTTAGATTCAGAACAGTCAGAAGTTCAGCCACTAGCTGAAGTTTTCTCTGCTGTGAGCCAGAACTTGAAAGAACATTACTGGAGTGAGAAAAAACAATAGCCTTAGCTTAAATACTGAGGTTACTATATATAGCATGTGTAAGAGAGTAAAAATGCATTATGGTATATTGCTGTATTGATCTGCAAGTGGCAATTCAATTGCATTGATTTTGGACGGTTGGAATTTGTTATAATCAATTTTGATAATAACAATGCTCATTTTGTGCTAAATTAAAATTCTTTCTATTTGAAATAAAAATATATATCAAATTTAATTGTCCACATTCCAGCAATATATAAATATACCCAGGTCACAAATGTATATTGAGTTTATTTAAATAAATAATTCTAAATTGTCCCAAAATATTTGAATCAGATCATGTATTTTTGAGTGAGTTAAAAAATTTAAATTTTGATACCAAAAGTCTGGCATCACAATGCTCAGTACCAAACACACATTAATGTCTAAACTCCAATGTTCCCAAAATATTCACATTTAATAAGCATGCTTTTTGCATGTTGAATTTAGAATTTACTTTATCAGTACAAATGTCCTCAAATGATAATTTACTTTGTCATTCAAAAGAGAAGTTGAATAGAAGAAAATAAGATAACAAGTTTTAACAGATTTGAATGGGGTGGCACATTGCTAGTAGAGTAATAAGATAGCAGTGCTGTTTTCAAGTGTTCATTTTCTCTGAACATAATTAAATCTGTCCATCTTTTCCACATGAATAAAACAGAACAGCAGTACAATTATTGTTGACAGTGAACTGAAAGACAAATCTGTTGATGTTTGTTAGTCATCCATTAAGAAATGATGCGTGTGTTAATGGCTGGCTGTCACACATTGGGGTCATGCTTCACTCTAGGGTGGCACTGGCCATCTCTGAACACAAACTGTCTATGTCTCTGATGGGGGGGTCCAAACTTTTACATGCTACTATATATTGCTGAGTTTCGTACTGATGAATGTAACTCATACGTATATGGTAGATATGCAGATGAATTAATATTGAGCAGCCTTTCATTAGTATTGAAGTTCCTAAGTGTTTCTTGGCTGGATAGACCTTTAGTTGGTTAAAAAAACATTACATTCTTTGGAGGTTCTTTAAACCTGAAAAATGATTCTGCATACTTATCACTGTAAAATTATATTTTTAAGACAACCAGCAATTTTGGAAGTATTGGCAGTATGTTGCAGTGTTGATACGGTATTAAACTTAAGATGTGGGATCAACAAAAACAATATAAAAACAATTTGTGCTTGATGTGACAAATTTCTTTTTTTGTCCCTATAACACCCTAATTACATAAGTCACTGGTGATGGGAACATTAGTACTTGTACTCTTGTACTCTTACTATTTCACCATTCTGTTTAAAAACACCCAATCCATATCCATGACCACCAAACAGAGCTAATGCCATTGTGAGAAATATTGTGTATCTATATGTAGACAACCACACTAACCTTTAATTTAATGATGGACAGAATTAAGAACAGGATGTTTTTAGTATTTTGGCTACATCCTGTCGTGCGCTTCCCTTATCAGTATTTTTCAGTGAGCAGTGTACGTCAGCTGTCCCATGACTGCATGTTTAGTGGCTTCCACGCATTCCTGTGGTTAGCAGCACGAGTGTAGGATCTGTGGGAAACTTCATTCTTTTGCCTGCACAATATAGTCTAGTTCATTAGATTGCTTCATCAAAAGCAGGAGCCCAAATGTCAACGATCTTGTGTTACCAGCGTGATTGACGTTAATGAATTGGTCATACTAAAAACTGTGATGCAACATATAGCATATTTTTGATGCGCACCCAACATTATGTCCACATTATATCCACTTGACTGCCAGCATCCTGAGTCAATATTTCAGTTTAGTTGTGGAAATTCTTTTCTCTAGTTTAAATCTGGATCTGGGAAACAGGGTGCTGAGGATCTAATACCACAAACAGAACAATTATGTCTAAAACCTTTCTGTGGTGTAGCTATTTGAACCAAGGTCGATGTTCCGTTTGTCACTAGTGGAGAGATCAGATGGGACCAGAGCCATCAGTTGCATAATACTATGCAAATGAAAGAAGTGGAATGCATGTTTTTCAAATACTGTATGTATGTTAATGATGTAACATTCGTTATGAAGTTTATCTCTGAAAGAGAAACCGGTTCAGGTGGTTTTGCAACTTGAGTCTTCGTCATTGTTGACATGCCCAGTTGAGAGAACCAGCAGTTCAACATTCTGCTATGTGATTGGATGTCTGTGGTAAGGTCTAACCTATAAGCATCCTGCAATCCCTGAGGAAGGTTCCACACCTGCGGCACAACACGAGAGCGTGGATTCTGTTTATCCAGTGATGAAACTCAGCGTTGAGTACGATGCCATAAATGAGCGCAACACCTTCAGCAATGGAGATGTTTTGTCAGGTCAGGTTATTGTTGAAGTGTCAAAGGAGACCACCATCAAGTCCCTCACCATCAAAGCAAAAGGGAAAGCCAGTGTTGCGTGGACAGAAACCCATGGAGAACATCAAGTGACGTACTGGGATAACGAGAAGTACTTCTCACAGACGGAGTCTATTTTACCGGATGGAAATAAAGATGGTAACATAGTTGCATTTTGAAAATGAATACCACGACCAGCATCAGCACAGAAGTGATGATGTTTCTGTTGATGGTCCAACAGCTAATATATTACACCTCTTAATTACCCAATCCTGTTATCTATTAAATGTATCTTTAGTTATATGTTGAATTAAAGGCATACACTGAGGTTGGTAGAGAACACTTGGTTCTTTTATGGTTCTTTAAGGGTTCTTTAGTGTACTCTTTGTATGTGAAATGGTTGGATTGTTGGAAAATGGTCTATATAGAACCAAATAGCATTTTCTATCGTTAGATTATAAGCGTTTTCAGCCAGTTGTGCAGAGGAAGTGGAGTTTGTTGTTGACTCTGTTCTTCTCTTTTTTTGGGTTCTTTTGCTTTAAGGTAAAGTGCTGAAGTCAGATTTGAAGCACAGATGTTATGACTAACAAAACATGATAAACCTAAATGCAAAAAAGGAAGTAATAACTAAATATGAATGGCTAAAATATAACTCAGTAAGAAGTAGATTCCTCTACTCACTAGAGTTAAAGTAGAAGTATTTCGATTTTTCAGCTCAACAACTGCCCATTCCATGCCGTCTGGTGCTAAACAATGAGGCGTCCTGTGATTTAATGCTGCTGCTTTGTCTGCAGTGATCAGGTGCCTTTGTTTGCGTACATTCGGGACCAGCTAACCCACCATGGAGCTCCTGCTGTCCAGTGCTTTGTTGAAAGCTTTGCCTGCATGATCCACTGGCACCTCCAGATTCAGTTTGCTTACGTAATCACAGACGTTTCTTCTCCTGCTCTCACAAACTCATCGTTCCTTCCTTCTGCTACTTTACAATCACTGAGCTGGTTCTCACGTTACTCTGACAGGACTTCCACAGTTCTCTTCCTTTGTGTCTTTATTTTCATTGATACATTTGTTTTACTATCTGCTGTGGACCAGAGGAGGATGGGTTCCCCTGTTTGAGTTTGGTTCCTCTCAAGGTCTCAAGATCTCTTTAACTGGGAGAGTTTTTTTTGCCACTGTTGCCCACTGGTGCTTGCTCGCTGTGGGGCTCGGATCCGGATTTTCTGTAAACTGATTTGTGACATATCTGTTGTAAAAGGCACTAAATAAACCTTAATTTGACTTAAAAACACTGACGAGAGTACAAAACCATAGTTTTTTATGTAGCAAATAAATAGTTAATTAATCTAATATGAAGTATTTTACATCAATCTAGATAAATATGTACAACTTTTAAAATGGTTGGCATGTACGGTATCTGTATATTCAGTCATTGGGTCATAAATGTCTTGCAGGCTATGCTAAATGTGCAGTGGCTACTGAGCATGTGGTAAAACTACTTATGTAGCTTTAATGTGAGTTGCTGATGTTGAACTGATTTGTTTTGGAGGCTTTTTCATCACTTTTGTCCTTCTGCTGTCACTGCCATTTTATAGGCTCTTTCACTCTCGGCCGTGGAAGACATGCTTTCGCTTTTGTGGTTCAGCTTCCCTCAAAGTAAGTTCTTCTCCCTACAATCCTCACTTCCACCCCTGATCCTCCTCTAACATACCTGAATATGATGTATTGTAGCATGTTCATTTTTCAGTAATTGTTTTTCTTCTTTGAGCTTTTCGATGAGGACTCTTGTTGTGAAGGCTGTGTATTAAAGACTGGAGGTAGTTCAGGGCCAGTCGTTGAGAGATCAGGATGTAGCTTCTGTATGGAACGGCTGTGGCCAGCAAAAGCCCCTTAATAAAGCACGATGACTTGTGCTTTAGCTGGGTCCACTGTTAAAGTGGGGAACACTACAACTTTCATTTAACACTTTGAATAACACTTTTAAATACAGACATATTACTCTGAGCTAGGTGATGTTTCTTCATGGTGATCGGTGAAGGTGGTGGGAGGGAGAAGTGAACCGTGATATTACTGGTTAATATGTTTTTTTCCCCTGCTTGCTGGTGCACAGTGATTCAATCAACATCAGAAGATAATTTAGAGGCGGGCAAAAGCCCAAATAACATTTTTTATAGAAGATTATAGAAACATCAGAGTTGGGTTTTTAGATGGATAGATAGATAGATAGATAGATAGATAGATAGATAGATAGATAGATAGATAGATAGATAGATAGATAGATAGATAGATAGATAGATAGATAGATAGATAGATAGATAGATATGTATGTGAATGACTTCTTATATTTTTCTAGTTATTTCTTTTTATTTCTCACTGAACAGTGAATCTAAGTGTGCAAATGTTGGTCTTTCTGTTCCAGTGATATGCCAACATCTTTCAAAGGTGAATCTGGCAAAGTTGAGTACCACCTGGAGGCCCAGTTAAGCAGAACATTACGAGTGCCAAGCAAAGCCAAGACAAAATTCACTTTTATTTCACGTCCGGATGCACTTCTTCCTGCATCCATGGTATAAGAATCATCAGTTAGAGTTATGATATAGAGCCTATAGTGTGTGTAATCAGTAAAATGTGATACGTTTGTATTGCTGGAAATCTTGGAATTCAGCATAGTTACTTTTCTTTCAGGTACCGCAGTATGGAATGAAAGAGAGGGATGTGATATTCTTTGCCTCAGGGAACATCTCAATGAACATTTTCCTGGAGAAGACAGGTTATGAGCAAGGTAGGAGAAAATACACAAATAATACAATACTGCATTTTAGTCCCTGAAATATATGTATAAAAAAACATCATACACTGCAAGCATAATGTTTTACATCATGACATTGCTTGTTGTGAGATAATTAGAAATTTTTTATAAGATATACAAATATTTAACTTATTTATAGCTTGTTTTAGGTAATTTTGTCCACTAAACTTATCTTTCATCACAAATAATTTGCTTTATTACATAGTATGATGCTTAACACAAGCAAACAGCATGGACTGCCAATGGAATAAGATGATTTCATAAGACAAAATAATCTGAAGCATGTACAGCTTGTCTATAAATATATAAATTCTGTCATTTTAGAAATTTTAAATATATATAATAAATGACACTATAAGTTGTATAATATTCTTGCAGCAATCTCTACCACACACACTTTTTCTTGTTGTGTCTCCAACATATGTAAATAAGCTAGGTTCTGATTGGCTGCTCTATATTATGTCACATTTAAAAGGTAGTCCAGGCTAAAATGCTCTTCATTAAATAAATGTAAATGGGTTTTCTATGGATGAGTGCAATTAATAATGAACCAAATTGTTATAATAGATAGAATTATAGATAGATTATGACTATATATGACTATATTTATTTTGACTATATTTAAGATGAAGCGCTGTTTTAACTCTGAACCAAAATGAAAACAGAATCTATAAAAATGTTAATGTTCATGTTCAGGTGAAAACTTGGTCGTCAGAGGCGAAATCGTCAACAGCTCGACAAGAAAGATTGTTCCCAAATATATCATTTATCAGAAGCAGAGCTTCTTTGCCCAGGGGAACAGAACAGTGCATACTACAAACATTGTGAAGGAAAAGGAGGCTCCTTTATCCTCTTCCACCAGCCTATCTGTTTCTAAAGTATTGACTATTCCCTGGGGAGTCACCCCCACCATCCTCAACTGCCGCATCCTGAAAGTGGAATACAGGCTGAAGGTATGTGTTCATGATCTATAATAAGAGTGTAAGGAGAGATGTATTGCTTTAGTATTGATTTAAAGGGCAATAGGAAGGAACTAGAGGCCTTAGTCTTTCCTGGCTCAATCAATCAAATGTAGAGAAATTGCAGTAATGTAAGAACGTACAAATACTTGAGTGCTAAAGGACAACCCCCACTTCTCCGACGCTCGAGGTAGTGGGGGTGGAGCCTAATGCGGTTTCTATGACCTACACATCCCGATATAACTCAATTCATGTTCAATTCTGCAGGTTATCCTGGATGTGTCCTTCACTAAAAACCCAGAAATTAAACTCCCGCTGGTCATACTGCCTGTCTGTGATGGAGCGATGGCCAAGCAACAACCTCAGAAATCCAACTGGACCAGCTAAAGCAAAACAGACGACCCAGAAATGTGTCAGGTCTTAAACTCCTGCATTCAGTTTTACATGCAAGGAATTGAGCAATATTCAAAAATTTGGTTAAAGGAAAATATGACAAATGCTTAAATAACTATAGCAATATACACCATATAAAAGCCGGATCTCACAGAGCAACAGAATTGCTAGCACAGCTGTGCAGATGATATTCAGATCAATTGCTAAAACTTAAGTTAAGGTGAACTCCATTGAAAAAGCAATACACCATTAAAAAAGCAATACTTGGGCATCTATTACCAGCCTATGTCAGAATTATTAGATAATATTAAACATAATGACACTATACTAACATTCAGGGCCTACAATGATGGGCATGTTGCATTTATAACCCTGTTATGAAGTATAACCTAAATAATGGAACAGGAGCCTTAATAAGACTGCCATATACACATACTGAGCACTTACCACATTGTCTTACTATATAGATGTATTGTGTAGCTCTATTATTACAGACTGTAGTTCATCTGTTTCTTTGCATACTCCGTTTACCCCATTTCACCCTGTTCTTCAATTATCAGGACCCCCAAAGGATCACCAAAGAGCATGTACTATTTTGGTTATAGATCATTCTCAGCACTGCAGTGACCCTGACGTAGTGGAGATGTGTTAGTGTGTGTTGTACTGGTGTGAGAGGATCAGACACAGCAGTGCTGCTGGATTCTTCCAACACCTCAGTGTCACTGCTGGACTGAGGATCGTCCACCAACCAACAACATACAGCCAAGAGTGACCACCATGCAGCAACAGCAAAAGTCTCTGACTTTACATTTACAAAGTGAACCAACAAGGTAGGTGGACAGTGAGTGGACACAGTGTTTAAAACCTCCAGTGGCACTTTGGTGTCTGATTCACTCATACCAGCACAACACACAATAACACACTGCAGTGCTGAGAATGATCCACCACCTAAACAGCATCGGTCCTGGTCATTGAGGAACAGGGAGATAGGGGTCTAACAAAGTATACTGAGAAACAGGACTACATGCAGTAATTATAGAACTACAAAGTGCTCCCACGTGATAAGTGGAGCTGATATAATGGACTTGGAGTATAAATACAATGAGATGTTCCTCATGAAGTGCTCAGTGAGAGTATCTGTTTTATGAATAATGCCCTTGTACTAAAAACATACATGAAAACATGGTTTAGTTTGAGGACATCAAATCCTTTCATAGAACTGATGTATAGTGAAAGGCCTTATTTATTCAATCACTTGGGAATGATGCTTCAGAACGGTGTTATAAATGAAAAAAACTATCCATCACTTAAGTGTAAGGGCCCTTATGTCATTACAATGTTGTTTACTTTATAACTTTGTCATGAATACTGACATACGCTGTTCACAAGTACTCAAGCAATGGTCTTTAAATATGCTATTTAATGCAACTATTGTCTTCATGAAGTCTTTATAAGTCTTTATGAAGAAATCATCTACTACTGCACATTGAAAATCTTGCTGCAGAAAGATGATGAACTAAGACAAAGGACACGTGACAACAATACTATTTTCTTTAGACTGGCTGTCAGTTGCGTATAGACTTATATTTTGAAGTGCTGCTACTTGTTTATGATAACTCAGGACATTACATTACAAAATTCATTGCTGATATGTTTAAAGAATACAAAAGTAGGGTCTATATTTTATATCAGTCTTGTGTTTTTTATTATTTCCCTGAGGTCCACTTAATGACATTTGTGTGTGTTTGTGCACCAAAAACATTCATACTTTTACAAAATTACAGGATGTTTAGCAGATTTACTTACATATCCGGACCACATGGATTGTGACAAATGTGACAAATGAATTGTCAGATGTTACTTAGTGGTTTTGAAAATTTGACTACATGCTACATCTTACTCCATATTATGGAACCAGGCCAGCTGACAGTGCGTAGAAAGAGAAATGAAGCATCAAAGCAGCATTTAGCTACACAAACCTGGATGTGAGAATGATCTAAAACAGGGGTGTCCAGAGTTCCAGCCCAGGGCCAAATACAGCCTGCAGGCAGATTTGAATTGGTCCATGGCTACTGTTCTTAAGTGTAAGTGCTCCATACAGCTGCAGTATTTCTTTAATAGAACTGTTAATTTATAGTGGAATACGTTTAAACTAAGGTTTAAAACACTTTCTTTCCTCACTAGACCTGCAGTTTAATTTACTTAACGGCGTTTGATTGATAACTCTACACTTGCTTGTAGTTTGCAGATTTTGAAAACGTTAGATTTGTAATCATTTGTGAGTAATATTTTGGCGCTTAGGCATTTTGGCAGTCCAATCTGGCCCACTTTGAAAAAATTTGGACTCCCCTAATCTTGAAGATCTTAGGTGTGGCCTAAATGTAAATCTAGGTTGGAAAGATTTTGAGCTTAGTCCTGTACCACATTCTCTTTATTTGTTTTATTAGACAATGTATTTATTGTTCATATACATTTTAACATATTTAATTTGAATCATTTAATTTCCTACATGCCTTTTCTACTTACTATATTTATTTTTTATATCTTGTGTTTTGGCACATATTGGCAATTATTTAGGTCATAATTGTAAAACACTTTTAAGCATGAGATAATGTATTTGTAACTATTTGTGTAATACCTTCCTGTGATGAAACTTTTAGTTAATAAACACTTCAGACGTCCGGTTCCCATCACCGCCATTGTGTAAATGCCTGTCTTTGTATGTTCCTTTAGAACGTCACATTCAAACTACTGTAAAAGACATTACATAGACTTGCTTCTACAATTGTGAATAATTCTGTAAATGAAGTTTCCCCAAACAAGCAACCCATAAACTGTGACATTTATAAGTAATATCACAGCAATTTAACCGTAAACTATTTTACATTATAATTTAAATTCAAAGCCAGAATAGACTGTAGTAATGATAATCATGACAAGAATTAATCTGGTGATATGCTAATATTGTTTTTTTTTCTTGCTGTTATGTGGAATACAATTCTAAAACTTCTTTAATCATTTGTAATATGAAGTATGTTAACATCTATTCATTTGTGCTTATTTAGGTCAAAGTTATATCTAAAACTGTAGTAAATGTCTTAACTTTAAGCGACGTGTTACCAGTCTGTGTTATGGCTTCCTGTGATGTAACTTTTGGAGGCAGTGAACACTAGAGGTATCTGCTTCCCATCACCACAGTTGTGAAATGTTCTGAACCACTCCGGATAATGTTGCATACATCATTACAAAATAAGTGTAAACAGTAAAATGATGTTATTTGATTTCAGCAGGTAGAGCCTGAGCTTCTCTGTGCTATAGTGTTGATGTGCTATAACTGTATACAATATTTCCAGATGCTTCCTTTCTTCTTAGATGCGCTGTGTTTTTATAATTGAGCTCATTCAGCACAGAATGTAGAGCAGTAAGAGCTTATTAATGACTACACAGTAAGGATTGAGTGCCATTTACATATCAAATACACAGTCGAGTCACATTATTATGACAGTAAATATCCAGAGTAACCACCATGTGCAGCACTGACAGCAGCTAGGCGGGCTGGAAGACCCAGTAAGGTCCTGGTAGATTATCACAGTATCTGGAGCCATGCTGACTGCAGTGCATTCCACATCTGCTGGAGGGTACGTGGGGGAAGATTCATTAAGTGAACACAGCGATCCAGGTGGTTCCACAGATACTGAATTGTATTCAAGTCTGGGGAATTAGGCGTCCAGGGTAGTACTTGAAAGTCTTGGGTGTCAGCTCTTCCAACGAACAAGGGACATTTCTAGCCATGTGACGAGTCGCAATGTCTTGCTGGAAGATCCCATCTGCCCCACGGAAGACAGTCAGCATGTACGCAGGTGTTCGCTTATATCATGATACTGTACGAATGCTTCTGCTACGTGTTTTGTGGCCACAAAGATCTAAAAAAAAACAAAACAGGTTTGCTAACTTAAGTTTTGTTCGCCTTGCCAATGCACACATATGAATTTGTGTTAAGTTCAGATATGAAGTCATTCTCCAGAATCATTAACTACACCTTTAAAGGGGGTCATGCGAACTGTAAACTATGTAAGCTGCGCTGTCAGAAAAGGACTTCAGTAAGGAACACTGTGAGAAGACCTGTGCTGGAGATCTGCTACTGTTGGTATTGCTTGAATGATCTGGAATAGATACATCTTTAATAATCTGTATATTTGTATTACTTTACAAGTGTACAGTATAAGTGTGTATGATGTAGTAAGTCATAATTTATCTGTTCTTACTGGTTCCGCTGTGTAATTGGATTTTGTTTTCTATTGAGGGAGCCAGGCACTACAAGGGAAACAATGTTTTCTTATGACAGAGTAATCACTCATAAAAAAAATGAAAAATAAAAAATAAGCCCCGTTCGGGCCTTCAGCAGGACATTTGAAAATGAATGAGGCTCACTAGCTCAGAGCTACAGCACCCTCTGCTGGGAAGTGTGGATAGTTTAATATTGCATATGAATGAATTGTATATACAGGCTACTGTCATATAGACAATCTCTACAGGAAACACTCTCACATCATTTTAGTGCACAATTTCTGTTTATTTGCTAAATTAAACATACTGGGAAATGTGCACAGGCCTCGTCTTGTGTTTTATTACCTCCCCCTGAAATACAGCAAATAAGCAGCACTCACCTTTTGTATCTAACAAGCCCCATAAATGTAATAAACAAGACGATGGTAATAGCTGTGTCAATCTAATATGTTTTATTCATGACAGGCACTTCTTTCATTTGCTCTTGCCTTTTGCCGCTTCTAACCAACACTTACACTGTCTGTGAATTGTTAAGAAGAATTTTCCCACTGGAGGTTTGATATAACCAGCTATACAGTTTTGCTCCAGCTTATCCACTCATCCATCCGCATCCACCATCTTCTGGAGAGTTCTCATCCAAGCAATTATGCTCATAATCAATCACGCAGTAGAAGCATTTCAGGTTGCTTGGAGGCCTAATTTGCTGCATCCTCGGCTATATGCTCCACTCTGCCTCCCCCACCCCCCCACCTCTTTCGATGGAATTAGCTCAGCTGATTAAACCGCAGGGAGTTGTGTCCCACTGAAATTCCCCACTGGATGTTAGGAGACCACATTAGAATTGCATTAGGAGAACACAGCATTGTGGAGGAGCTCACAGAGCGGGGAGAGTGTAATCATCTACCTGGAGGGCAGCACGCTTGACAGCACGAGGTCCGGTGAAGAGCTAGGCCACACACTACGTCTCTGCACAGTCTTTTTGAACTCCAGCACAAAAAGAGCACTTCAAAGGGGCCGCGCTCAGCCTCACTGGTGGGGAAGCGCTAGTGGCTATAAGAGGCAGAGTGTGAGTGCTTATATCAGAAAGTGTAGTTTGTTATTCTTCCCAGCTGAGATCTTTGATCCTAAGTTGTCACTTCTTTGCTTTATCGGGAACGGAGTGTTTGAATGAAGCAAACAATAAAAATGAATATGAAACCTTCTTAATATTAACTTTAACCATGTGAGTATTTTGTTCCACATACAGACGCTGTGCATGCTGGGTCTGGAAAGTTCAATAATTTTGACCAAAGCCTGAATGACTAATAGAGACATTTACTAGTTTTGCCGAGAAGCTCAAGTCTGGCATTGAAACAGTTCTTCAGCTATTGCAATGTCAACAATAATGACAAATAATTTTATATTTGGTCCTAGAAAAACTTAATGACTTAACCTTTAGAGGGCAGTAGTGAACAGACAGCAAAAAAAAGCACAATAAAAATAGTTACATACTACACAATGTTACTGACTGTTGCAAATAAACTTTGCATCTCCATTTTTATTGTTTTTGTTTTTTTTGGATCATCAGAAAATATAACGCTACCATATGCATTGTGTAAAATTTTCATGATGAATGGACGAATAGAAATGACCTTATATTACTTGGGAAAAATGTTAATGGTACCCATGCCCAAGTAAAAGTAGAAGTTCAAAAGTAATGAGCTATAACTTCTTATAACTAACTTATAACTTCTGAATAAATCCAGCAATCAGCAGAGAGACTGAAGCTTTTTATGCTCTGTTTTTCAGTCTATTTTTAAAATATTTTGGTCTAAAATAAAATGCTGATGCTTTAAAATCAGAGACGTGACCATATTTAACCAGCAGTATGATACCCTCATGACCTTCTAGGCCTTCAGAGCAGGTCTAATGATTTCTGGTACCTAAACAAATACACGTTGGTAATTTTTGTTAATTTTTCTTAGGTGAAATCACGCTCGTATTCAAACTCTGCGAGTGTTATGGCATTGCTCCTGTTTCATTGTTAAGCACAGGAGTGTCAAAAATGTCAAATTCTTGAAATGCAGAGCAGAAATTGTTCCAGTATCAAGGAATTCTCCTATTGGTTAGGACTTCCAGCGTTGAAGACATAGCCTAACACATTCAATTAACCAGTATAATTACAAAGTCATAGAGTAATTAAACAATTACACCAGTAGGACTAATTTACTGAGGAGGAAACGTCACTCTAAGTCTTCTGGAACTCAGAAACAGTGCAGTTGATTTGTGGCATCGGATTTTGTATCAAGGACATGTTGTAGGGCGGTGTTTCTCCAGGCCATGTTCCATACCTGGGCAGACAGAAGGGTCTCAGCAGCAGCGCGTTAGTTGAACAGAGAGTGACAGCCTGTGCTGAGAGGGAGTGAGAGAGAGAGAGAGAGATAGAGAGAGAAGAAGAGCAGGCAGGCAGAGCACTTGGAACACCTCATTAGGTACAGCATTTAGGCCTTATTTAAGCTTTACTGCTGAGGACACCTCTACCACACTCAGCACCTGCTAATGAGACAGCTACAGTGTATTTCAGCCAAACGGAGGGACGAGGAGGAGTCCCTACAGTTTGTGTCATTCAGACTTTGCTTTAGAAATGAAATGCCTGCTGAAAGCACTGTAGATGGCACAAAGTAATGGGACGCGCATGCTAATGAGGACGATTAGCATCTAAAAGACTTTTGCTTTCATGAAATGTGACAGCATGAGGAAAGCACGGCAGAGCTGGACAGTTATCTGAAAATAATCACATGAAATAGCCTAAACAGATTAAGCAGGAAGTAAATTAAGACAAATTCCTAGTCAATGAACAAAAGAGTCAACACTTGAAAGTAATTAACATTTAATTTGCTGTTATTCTTCTCCAGGACCAGTCGCCTGTGTTCAGCGCCTCCCGCCTTGATAATCATTGATTTGGAGAGACATTCTTGGCTTTCCAACACAGAGCGTGTGGGAAATAGATGCAGTCCTTTACTGAAGATGCTTCTTACCAAGTTTAGTTAATCACTGTGGTCCAAAACATTCCCAGGATACAGGAGGAGAGGGCCATCTGTTGTGTCTGTTCAGACGTGCTTAGCATCTGCTGCTTCCACCACAAAGGAAATAATTTGTTTGATTTTAAAACGTGGTGTCGCAATGAACCATTAGCCATTTTAATGACTCTTCGTAAAGGGTTTGTGTCCTTCATGCTGACCATTTTATTACTGCTGCTATAATCTGATAGGTCACTATGTTTCTGGAATATGTCACTATTACAAGCTCCAGTTAGTTATTAATATGATTCCTATCAGATCACATCTTCAAAGGGCCCAAAACCATTGCTCTCCTAAAACCAGGTAAAGATCCAGTGCATGCAAAGAGTTTCCGCCCTGTCTCCCTGCTATGCCACTCATATAAGCTGTTTGAGCGCTTGATTCCAACAGGCTAGCCCCAGCTGTTGAACCAGCCATCATCCCTCAACAAGCCAGATTCCAACCTAGAAAATCCACATCAAGCCAACTTCTGAATCTCACACAGCACATTGAAGACGGGTTCCAGAAATGACTGGTGACAGGAGCCATCTTTGTTGACCTGTCTGCTGTGAACCACTGTCCCCTTCTGTAAAAGATCTTGGAGATGACAAAAGACCTGGCACTCACAGACCTCATCGGAGCCCAACTCAAAGATAGACTTTTCTATGTTGCTCTTAACAGCAAGCAAAGCCAATAGCGATGACAACGGAATGGCAAGCGTGCTGGCCCTACTACTATATAACATCGACACCAATGACCAGCCAATGGACCACAACACTGAGCGGTTCATCTACGCTAACGACCTCTGTGTAACAACCCAGGAGAGTATGTTTGAAGCTGTAGAAGCGAATCTCACCTCAGCCCTGGATGACTTACACCTCTACTATGAGCGCAACCATCTACACGCAAAGCCTGCGAAGACCCAAAACATAAACAACTTGCTCCTCCTCGCTGGCATTGCCCCTGCCGATGTAAGACGGGAAGTCGCCAGCCGAGCAGAGATGACCAAGTCCACCAGTGATGAACGCCATCCCTCTATAGGCGTGTACCCACGGCCCAATGGCTGAAGTCCAGGAGAAACTTTCTCAGCCATGTCCAGCCCCTATCAGCATCGCAGGAAGAAACTGGACTCCAACTATGGATAAAAAGGCTTGAGGATGACCTACCTCCAACTGACGTGGGTATCCCTCATAAACTGCACCATGGGTCCAGTGGAAAACACTCAACCGCCTGAGAACAGGAACAGGCCGATCAAAAGCTGCCATGGCCAGATGGAGATATGAAACTGGCCAAACCACCTGTGAATGTGGAGAAGAGGACCATACAATGCAGCACTACCTTGTTTGCCCCGTACTACCCAATCAGTGCAGCCCAAAAGATCTAGCAGTGTTCAATAAAAATGCAAAGGATTGTGTAAGGAAATGGGAAACTGTAATATAAACAACACGCTTCAAAGACACGAAAGGAAGAAGAAGAAGAAGAAGAAGAAGAAGAAGAAGAAGAAGGGCCCATATATTAAAAAACTGTTCGTTTCACAGAGGCTGATTTATTTGGTATTGTTCTAAAGGAACAAAGCAACATTGTTAACAAGTTGAACTATGACTGTTACTGGGGTATAAAAGCAGTAAGAAGAGGGCAACACAAAAACAAAATACAAAATAGCAAAAAAAAGGCATCTTATTATAATAATGGACAACAGAACTGTTAGGATCACCGTCCAGGTACATATACTGTGAAAGAATTCAGAGCATCTAACTGCGTGCCTGGGCATGGCTGTAGACACGCCTGAGGGAATTCTGATTACGTGTGTTACGTAATTAGTGCTGCGCAACAATTCCTTTCTGTAGTTACATCATTATTTGAACACGTCACGCTAATGTAGTATGTAGGGCAGAAGAGAAATAACAAACAGAATGAACGCTTTTAGAAGCCAGCAGAAGGAAGGAAAGAAGAAAGGTAGGTTGAAAACAAGGAAGGAACTTGTTCTTTGTTTGGATGTGTGGTACCAGGAAAAATTTTCTGTATGGAAAGACTATGCAGTAGAACAATCATGTTTGCTGGCATTAAGGTTCCAGATAGTTCTTTCTTCTAGAAAAACAAATAATCAGTACAGAGCTTGGGGCCCAGTCCTTATCCTGGAGCTCTACCATTGAGCATATGTTAGCTCCAACCATAGTTTATAACATATGATGCAGGTAATAAAGGCTTTCAGGCACCTCAAAAGAATAGAGCCAGGTATGTTGGATCCAGGACTAGGATTGGGCAGCGCTGATACAGTGCCTTTACATCATGTGGACTTTGAAAATATTAGTCCCTAAAAAAAGATCTACGAAACTGCCAATAAAGGGCCCTAAATAGTTCACCAATTAAAAAAACTTGTAATTGGTGTAGAACTACATTATCTAGAGCTTCTTTAAACTTTAAAAGGGTTCTTTGTACATGTCATGTACAAAAACTGGAATGGTAAATTTATTTACTCAGCATTTCTATTTGTTACATAAAGTCAGCATAGTGGGTATTTGATTTGATGCTAAAATGAAATGAGCTGTTTCCTCTTTTTTGTAGAGCTAATGAATAGTTTGTTGAGCTCTGCTATGATTTGTTGGTAACACTAAGAAAAACCACAATGATCACACAAGAGCAGCACATCAAAACAGACGTAGGCAGGACAATAAACTGTTTTTCTTCTGATAAATGCTAATCGAAGCCTGCTTGTTGAAAGTTGTCCAGAGAAAAATGTGCTAAAAAAGGAAGATCTTGTTAAAGATGTGGGTGCTGAAGTTAGTTCCATTCATCTAAATTGGTCTCGCAGTTCCATTCTGACGTCTGTACTAGCTGTAGCATTTAAGGTGGAACGGAAGATTGAATTAAGAAGCTGGTGAATAAGATCCTTTTTTAGCCCCAATCTTAGCTCATGCCTGCTGAGCTTTCTTGTAACGGGTATAAAAATGCCAATGTCATCTCCACAGCCTGGAAAAGTTTATTTATGTAAGTATAGTCCATCATTACTGTTGCTCTATTATCATTTCTAGTTAGTTCAAAAAGTGAAGTAATATATGGTTGTTGTTCAAAGAATGAAAAACATGTTTTTCCATTTTTGACGATTTTTATTTCCCAGTACATTTAAATAGAGCAGTTGTTGTTAACATTGTGTGAAAAATTAATGATTAATGGACCTATAGAAATGCTCCAAATTTGCTTGGAAAAAAATCAGGTTCCATTGACTTACAATAAAAGTAAAGAATGTTTTTGGCCTCCTGCTGTAAGTTGCAATTTTGGAGATTTTGGAGATTACCATTCGACGGCAATGATATATGTAGAATTTGGGGTCGTCATTTTAAGTGGAGTCAAGATTGTGATGTAACAGTCTGGGATTATGGAATCGGCCCGTTTTACTGCCCACGCTTGTACACGTGGGATTTGTATTTAAAGGTGAAAACAACAGTGTTTGAGGTTCATGGTATGTTAGTTCTATGTACCAAACTCTCCTTCTTCAACTATAACAATGTAAATAGTTTTCCACCTCTTTAAAGAACAATCCATCTACAGTGGGTTCTTCTGTGGCTTTGCTGTCCATTCTGTGGCACCTTTATTTTTAAGTGCAGGACAGAAAAAAGAAAGACACATACTGGAACAAGCGAGCACGCTGACAAGCTGTTGGCAGACTGGTTAGATATGCTGAAGTGGCAGCTCAGTGGCATTAAATATTCTGTTTTATCCTCCCCTTCTATCTTCACCTCTGTGTTTGCTGCTCTGTGTTTGAGTGTAGCGCCCCGCCTCACTCAGTGCAGATTAAAGACTGCCTGAGCCAGCTGTGCTTCAACAGTACACAAACCAGGCCCTTGCTGCTAGAGAGGCCAGTGACATTAATAAAGGCCAGTTAGCCCAGCGTCTAGTAGAACACATGTCGGCTCAGTGAAGTGGCTCTCAGTCTCACTGCTGGGAACCCCTGCCCGGAGTATTTTCATGTTTTCCATGCTTTGACACACCTGATTCAGTTCACAGGGAACTTCAAAATCAGCCCATGAGCTGAATCTTATATGTTTGAAGCTGGAAAAAAGATAAAAATGCAAAAAAAAAATGCAGTCCCCAGGACAGGGACTGAAAAGCACTGTTTCAGATGGACACAGAAAATGCATTTTGGAACTTGCCAAGGGAGCCCTACCCCCATTTCACACTCCAACTCAGGTCCTGGAAATACAGAATATCAAACATTCATTAAGGCCGAGCTTGTGGGAGTGAGGGTTCCTTAGGGATCATCTTCTGTGCATTTGCAGCCAGTTCAGCTGAGCGACTGGTTCAGCAACACACAGACTATAGATTTATGTCCCAGTAAATACTGTGGTGACACACACCACAGTATTGAGTCACCAGGATGAGTCAGCAGAAATTGATGACCAGTTGGGCAGTAAGTGTGGCACCTATATTATGCGCATATTACATGCTATATTATATGCTATAGTCTGCCTGCGGTGCTGAAACTAGGACAGTCAAGTCATTCACCTTAAAGAAACTCAACTATAAATAGCATGAATTTTTGACAGAATATTCACTGCCAATTATAAACTTGCTATTTGTCTTTGGGAACACTGTAAATCTGGAGGAACAACCAATAAAACCAGGCCTGCTACCTAGAGAATAAAGCCCACACATTTTATTTTCTTGTTGTCGTGCCTGGACTCACTGAGGCTGAACCAACTGTTAAATCATTATTTATATCAATAATGTCACTTTGATGAAAATCAAGCTGTTAATCAGCAGGCAGGGGTTTTCCTTACCACACATATATATATATATATATATATATATATATATATATATATATATATATATATATATATATATATAGCTGTGGTTTTCAAATGCAAATACAGGAGAATAGTAGATGCATCATCTAGCCCTCGAAACAACCGCTCTCACAAGACATGATCACTGATTTGTTTTAAGTGCCCGGACTGTAAAAAGCAGCTTGTAAATGTATTTAAACCCCCCACCTTAATGTGGTTTGGAATCTGATGTTTTGCTTTTACACCATACAGCATTTTTGCCTCCCAAGATCCAAATAATCCGGAAGACATTGCCTCATGTTGCTTCTTTGATTCGTACATTTTTCTTTTCCCAAGCTTCTTGCTAACAGCTATACATGTTTTCGGACCCACAGTGGAAGGATGGACAACAACACCCTTTTCAGATCTGAAGCAAGAGTGCCCTTAGTATACTTAAGTAACAAGTATACTAAGTACTTTATGCAGTTACTATACTAATTTCATTGTACTAGTAGTGCACTCGTATATATACTATTTTAATACTTCTTGGGACTAAATTGGCCCACTTTCTAGTTTTTTTAAAAAGTATACTTTTAAGTACACTTTAAGTGTAAGAGTAGTAAACCAAGTATCCAAGTAGTTTACATCTTTTGTACTGCATCTACATAAAAGTAAACTTATGGGTTTACTGTTAGTTTACTAGCTTGTAAGTTTTCTTTAAGTGAACTGAACATAATACTTATAATTTACTGCTTATATTATTGTTGTACTTTAAAGTATATGACTAGGTTTAAGGGTTTTTTTCTATTTAAAATAGAACTTAACAACGTTTACTTACTCACCAGTGGACACACGTAAAATAAACAAGACACACTCAAAATAAGAAACATATTTGTATCTTTATAAATCTTTTTAAATCAAATTTTAAATAAATATTGTACTGGATGTGTTTTTGTGCAGAGCAAGGATACTTACTTATTTTATCTCAATTAAAAGATTAAGTCCAGGTAAAGGCCAAATATACTTAGACTGTTCTATACTTGTCAGTATAACCCAAGCATACTTAAGTATAACTGTGTTTAGTATATCACTGAGAAGTACATAAAAAGTAAACTGAAAGCATACTCACTTCCTTTTAGTTTAAAAGAAGTAAACTAAGTGTACACTTGAATAAATTTCTTTTTTGTAAGGGTGGAGCTTGATTTTCTCCTCTCACTCAAAGATGAAAGCTTCAAGAACTTCTTATCTGATGGTGACAGTTAGGGCACCTTGACCTTCCCCTTCTGTGGACTATTTTATCTAATCTTCTCCAAAATATCTTCTAAAGGGTGCCAACCAGTGGGTTTCGAAAGCATTTTGACATCAAACAGCCTCGGTCACATGACAGAATCCATATGTTTGTGGCATACGTGTTTCAAGCCTGGTGACAATTTCCAGGCCTCATTAATGGAGCAGCTACCTTACGACACAGGTCAGTAGGAAGGTCCTCTCTGATGATACAATTATCTGAAACATGCTGACATACTTCCAATAAAGGCTAGATCAAATGCAATGAAAACCTCTTACAGTAAAGGCTCTTCTGTCTAACACATCTATAACACCTTCCTAAAAATATCCAGGCTATTACCAGAGCACTTTGCCAGCTTTGTTCTATAAGTGTATATGCAAACTCACAGCCATCTGCTAATCTTGTTCTTTGGGTGACTCCCTGCCAGGGATTGATCCGAAAGAGATTCTTAGAGAAGTCTTTGTTCGTCTCCGGAGTCGTGTGAGCCAGAGAACAACGGCTTTCCAGGCACAGGCCAATCTGTCTCTGTCACAGTCGTGTGGTTCTGGGATATTAATATCTCACTCTCCTCCAGGGGGCTCCGACTGAAGACACTTTCCTCATCACCTCTTCCTCAAACTGTGAACACTACACACGCAGCAGTCACAGGAGATTGCAGCGCTGGATGAACAGACACGATAGCTTTGAATACTCGGCACTGGGGCAGTTTCAATTAAGAGAAGTACAAATTCACAGCTACAATGATATTCTACAACAACACCAGCACACAGTACGAGAATAAACCATAGTACTAAAAAACACAGGTGGGGAACTGGTGTCCTGGAGTGTTTGCTCAAACACAAACAATTAAACCAGGTTCCTTTCATCAGTTAATAAGCAGGTTGAGTACAAAAGTTAAAGTAGGGAAATCTCCAGCCCTCTGTTCCCCACATGACTGTGGCAATTACTCAACTAAACGTCAATCATCTACTCAATCATCATAATACACACTGTGTAACAGTCAGAGACCACCCTTCACTTATCTTTTCTTTTTCTTGTCAGAAAAGTGTTTAAATATTCTGGTTATGGTGATTTAGCTGATATTTCTGAGGAGATTATATATAAAACCATATTTGTATGATGCTGCTATTGAAACCTTTTTCTGTCACTTTATGGAAGAGGGAAAAACTATACTTTACTTTAATGGAAGTCAAGGTAACCAGATTTTTTGTCCAAGTCATTTAGGGTTTCCCGAAAGAGAAAAATGCAACAAACGTTTTCAAATTTGTCAAAGACTGGAAATGACTACATGGGCGTATGAGATGTAATTTTCTGACAGCAGCGATAAAAAAGAGAAAAGTGGAAAAAACAGGACTTACCAAACAAGTTTTTGGTAGACCACCGATGCCGTCACCACCAGGCAAACTTAAAGCTTTCATCTTTGAAAGAGGGGAGAAAATCCACTCTTGCTTCAGATCTGAAACAATCAACAGGTATCTCTGTCCACCCTTCCACTGCGAGACGACAGCTCAGTGCTACGAGGATGTGCGACTGTTGGAAAGCGGCTTGTGCTGTCAGAACAGTGGACTGGTCACCCCAGGGCCCTGAGTCACTGAATGTGGGATAACCTAGATACGAGAAGCAGAAAACTTCTAAGACTAAAACTTGGAGGTGTATGAAAATATGAAAATGATATAATAAAAATAATGGAAGCTGTTAAAGAATTGATTATACTTTGCTGTTAAAACTTCTGTTTGAGCTTTTCTGCTTTTTCATCCTGGCACTGTAAAATGAACAGGATAGACATGAACATTATTAAACTTTGTTGTTGTTATAATTACTACAAAATGCTATCCATTTACTATTTGGCCCTTTCTTAAAACTCCAACTCGACTGATCACCAAAATAAAAGATAGAGTACTCGATTATGTCGTGGGCTGGAGGTTAAGACCCTGTGACAGGAAGGTTCGGTCCCATGAGCTTACAGGACACGACTAAAGTGCACTAGAGCAGGACACCCAACCTTCCAAGCGCTGTGGATAGGGCTGCCCATTGCTCCGGGCAAGTGTGCTCACTGCCCTCTAGTGCATGTGCGTGTCTAGTGTGGGTGTTTCGCTGATGCCACAGATGGGTTAAAATTTCTCTCTGTGCAAACTCAAAGGGCAAATAGTTGTAAATTGTAGCCCTATGGTTCTTTTTATGATTATTATTAATTATTTAGTTCAGACTGCATTAATCTGTGTAAGCATGTCAGACACATTGTCTAACCAATTCAACACTTTATTCATGTCAGCTACAGACAATGCATTTCATGTTGATGGTTCTCTTTCATGTCTGAGGCAGTTTCCACAAACTGGTATTGTATATGTCAGTGCACAGATTTTAGTACTGCAGCGTTTTTATGGCTTACAGAGTGCACTACTCAATCCCCTCAACCCACACACACACACACACACACATGCACACACACACACACCTTTACTGCCGGCAGACAAGGCCGTGCACTCATTATCATTTTATGAAGCCCAGCATGTAGAGCCGTGTGGCTAGTGCACCCACAGAGATGGAATTAGCACCTCACAGGGATCTTAAGATTTTCATTTTGGCATAAAGCAAGCTTAGACACAGTACCATGCATTACGATGGAAATGAAAATAATAGGAAGATAATAGAAAGAGTGTTGAATGAGAGAGGAGGTTATGCAGCAAGATAAGAATTCCACACTGCAATTGTTCAGCTCATTTTAAGCCGCCCGCTTTAGTGATCTGAACTGGAGGCCATCCTTTTTTAACAACAGCATCTCATACGGTCTGCTGAAAGGTTTTCCTGAGTGCATTACTGAACTGCATTACTGAACGCAAAACTTTAATATCCACATATTTACGCTTGCGCTTACTGCAGACTGCAGACTGCACAGATGAATACATGAAAGGCGTGAATTCACACAGCATCTATTCGGGGCTGTTAGCATCTGTGTTCTGCTTATATGACACATTGTTCAGGTCCTGTGAGATAAGTGTGTACACCAGCATCACTCAGACAGAGGAGAGGCAGCCAGGCACAGCCGTGCTGAAAGACAATGAAGTACAAGCAGGAGGGGGAGGGAGAGAACAAGGGATGGGAGAAAGAGAAAGAAAATGATTTAGAGAGGGAGGAAGAAAATGATAGAGAGGGAGGGAGAGACAGAAAAAGGGAGAGAGTAAGACAAGGAGAAAGAGAAAAGAAAGAAAGGAGACATAATGACTGAGAAAAATAAAGATAGAGAGAAAACATTGATTGATACAGATTGATAGAGATGAAGAAAGATGGAAAGAGAGGATGAGATAGGGACAAAGTAAGGGAGAGATAGAAAGAAAGAAAGAAAGAAAGAGAGAAAGAAAGAAATGATAGACAGTTATTACAGACAGAAAGGGACAGAAAGAGAGAAAGAAACAGTAAGATAATAGAACGAAAGAAAGAAAGAAAGAAAGAAAGAATAAAAAAAGAAAGAAAGAAAGAAATGATAAGGATTAGAGACAGTAAGGGAAAAAAGAGAGAAAGGAACAGTGAGATAATAGAAAGAAAGAAAGAAAGAAAGAAAGAAAGAAATGATAGACAGTTATTAGAGATAGTAAGGGTAAAAAAGAGAGAAAGAAACAGTCAGATAATAGAAATAATAAAAGAAAGAAAGAAATGATAAGCATTAGAGACAGTAAAGGAAGGAAAGAGGGAAAGAAACAGTAAGATAATAGAAAGAAAGAAAGAAAGAAAGAAAGAAAGAAAGAAAGAATAAAAAAAGAAATAAAGAAAGAAATGATAAGGATTAGAGACAGTAAGGGAAAAAAGAGAGAAAGGAACAGTGAGATAATAGAAAGAAAGAAAGAAAGAAAGAAAGAAAGAAAGAAAGAAAGAAATGATAGACAGTTATTAGAGATAGTAAGGGTAAAAAAGAGAGAAAGAAACAGTAAGATAATAGAAATAATAAAAGAAAGAAAGAAATTATAAGCATTAGAGACAGTAAAGGAAGGAAAGAGGGAAAGAAACAGTAAGATAATAGAAAGAAAGAAAGAAAGAAAGAAAGAAAGAAAGAAAGAAAGAAAGAAAGAAAGAAAGAAAGAAAGAAAGAAAGAAAGAAAGAAAAAAAGGGAGGAAGAGAAATTATGGCAAGAGAAAGAGAGACAGTGAATAACAGGGAGATGGAGAGAGATGGAGAAAGGATTATTTTAAGGGAGAGAGAGAGAGTGAGAGAGAGGGAGAGAGAGAGTGAGAGAGAGAAAGAGAGAGAGAGTGAGAGAAAGTGAGAGAGAGAGAGAGAGGGAGAGAGTGAGAGAGTGAGAGAGAGAGAGGAAGAGAGGGAGAGAATGAGAGAGAGAGTGAGAGAGAGAGTGAGAGAGAGAGAGGGAGAGAGGGAGGGAGAGTGAGAGAGAGAGTGAGAGAGAGAAAGAGAGAGAGAGTGAGAGAGAGAAAGTGAGAGGGAGAGAGGGAGAGAGAGAGAGAGAGAATGAGAGAGTGAGAGAGAGAATGAGAGAGAGTGAGAGAGTGAGAGAGAGAGTGAGAGTGAGAGAGGAAGGGAGAGTATAAGTTCTCTTACAACACATAGTGATGAAAGCACTACACAGGTCTGTGCACTCTAACGGCAAAAAATAGCCTGAGAATCCAATGACATCAGAGCCTGTTGGGAGCTGTGAACATTCTGACAGCACTCAGCCCCCCAGCCCCTCAGCCCCCCAGCTCCCCCCACACACCTTCACACCCATCACCCAGGGCTCAGGTCACCGCTATATTGCTGGTAGCATCATTTTGGAGCATGTTTGTTGTTATTTTTGGTACATATTTCATGATAGAGACTTCATAATAACCCATTAGCCTAACTGAGTCAACAGAGTGGCTCACTGAGCCAAGGTCAGACGGAGAACGTGGCCAGGTGGAGCACCTTTTTCCATTCCGTCCTGTTTATACATTGTTCCAAGCCTCGTGATTACGGCACCTTGGGAAAAACAAACAAAGGGTTATGTTAAATGAGTTTTTCGGGCACCAGCAGCATTTCCGCACAAACAAAGCAGCACAATGTGATTGTATGGTAAACACAGCCATTATCGTATTTAGCTTTTTTTTTTTGCAGTTCGGAAAAGCGGTAGTTCCCCCTTTACTTCAAATGTCATCATTCAGACAAAACATGTTTGCTTTTTTAGTGTTTCACTGCAGCTACGAGGCTAATGTAGCTAACACTTAATGCAAGCTTAAAACCCACTATCATGTCTAAATCATCATACACTTGTCTAGAACCATAACAAGGTGTGAAATATATTCAGATAGACTTGAATATGTGGTGTCTGACACTGTAGGACACCTGTAAAAATATCTTCAGTATCACAGATACTAATGTTGTAGCTATTTGGCTGTTGTTTTTGTCCGTTTCTATATTTTACATTATGTTATATTTCGTCTTTTTAAATTACCTGATGGGAAATTTCCCAGTTTTTTATTTTTGCTCAGTTAAATGATTAAGATGTTCACAGTGTTGCTGATGGGAGCCAGACATCTGGAGAGCTTAATGCCTCTAAACGTAATCACATAATCGTAATACACAAATATTTACAAATATGTCGCTGATGCGTTCTTTAAGCATTTGCACCATAACCTGGTATGAGAATTGCCTCTGACCAGCCTCTGGTCGCAAGATCCTACAGCAAATAGTGAGGACAGCTGAGAAGATCATCAGGGTCTCTCTCCCCTCCATTATGGACATCTACACCACACGCTGCAACCCACCAGCATTGTGGACGACCCCTCCATCCCTCACACAGACTTTTTTCACTGTACCAGAGCATCCGTGCCATCACTGCTAGACTTTGTTCCTCAAGCCATCAGTATTTTAAACTCACAGGGGCTGATTAGAATGCCCCCTCACACTCAACAACTGGAATTGAATTTCAACAACTTGACCCTTCTGGACTTATCTCATTGACATGTAGTTTGTGTGTACAGGTCTGTGGGGGATGGTTTTTTAGTCCTGCTTCCAGAACATTTCATGCCACTCGCGCCTGCAACCTAAATGTTTTGTCTTGACCACATAACAGTTTTCCATGTAGCCTCGGTCTATTTTAAATGAGCTTTGGTCCAGAAAAGCATTTCTGGATTGTGTTGTTTTTTGGCTTCTTCTTTGTATCCTACACCTTCAATTTGCATTGTGGATTGCTCGGCAAACTTCACAGACCATGATTTCTAGAAGTGTTCCTGAACCCATGCAAATATTTCCAGTACAGAATCACACCTGTTTTTAATGCAGCGCCACCTGAGGACCCAAAGTTTACGAACATCCAGTGTTGACTGTTGGCCTTGTCCATTGCGCACAGGGATTTCTCCAGATTCTCGAAATCTTTTGATGAAAGTATGTAATGTAGATGGTGGGATATATAAAGCCTTTGATGTTTTTCTGAAATTGTTGCACAATTTGCAGTTTTTGCAGATTGGTGAACCTCTGCCCATCTTTGCTTCTGAGAGACTCTGCCTCTCTGGGATGCTCTTTTCATAGCCAGTTATGTGACTTAGTTGCAAATTGCTCCTCCAGCTGTTTTTATTAGCACCTCTTACTTTTCCAGCCTTTTGTTGTCACTGCCCTAGCTTTTTGAGATGTGTTGCTGCCATCAAGCTAATAATGTTCAGTAAGTTCAATCTCTCACTTTCAACATCTGATATGTGTTCTATGTTCTATTATAAATAAAATATGGGTCTGTGAGATTTGTAAATCATTGTATTCTGTTTTTATATATGTTAATTTTACATTTTACTCACACTCACTTTTTTGGAGTTGAGGTTGTACTTATATTTTACTTTTATACTTACATTATACTTAAATGACATACTTATATTGTATATTATATTAAAATGGTACTATTTTTATATAGTTGCTGGGATTTCCCTACATGTACATGTTGTCCTGCTCCCAGCCACAATGGTCTGGTTCACAAGCAGCAAGCTGAAAATTTACCCCAAACCACAGGATACTGTGGTTGGTTCTGCAGGTCACATGGGACTCCCGCTAGAAAGCCGGCCTCTAGTGTGATGCTAACTGCTGACTATAAGCTTCCATTACACGTAGCTACATTAACTTTGAAGCCAGAGGTGGGTCATTCACATCCAGGAAGTGATCAGAAATATCCTCCCCAGAATTTTCTTTCAACTTTCATTTGACTAAACTAGAGAAGCCAAGCAGTTCTGCAGCTGAACTATTCCCCTCTGCTTGTAGCTCCAGCACAAAAGCAAGACATCAGACACCAAACATAGATTTCAGTAGTGGTAATGAGGAATATGTGGAAGATACTTTTTTATCCAACTATCGCTTCAAGACAGCAGGAACGGTCAGACTCGTCTATGCACAGAGTCAATGTTGCTAAATATAGAAACGATGCAGTATAACCTTGACAATCCTCACACTCTGACACCCCCACCCCAACTCTGACCTCAGACAGATTTCCGGCATAAAATGAAAGATAATGAAGACAATGTGTGCCAGCTATTGATTGCAATGCTAGGAGACGCAACCGAATACTCAAAGTGACCGAATCAGAGGGAATTACTCGCACGGCAAACACTTTGCTGCGTTTTTGTCGGCGGGACATTCATAATTGATCAAATAATGGCTCTTTCAATAAAAAGTCATTCCTTTCGAATCAGCTTTTCCAGCAGAGTGAAGTGAAAGCGTTCCTCTCAGTGCCAGAGGGGCCAGAGAGGATTCCACTGGTTATGCAAGCACAACATGCAGCAGAGAAGGGCTTAGGATATGTAAGGACCTATGCATCATCTGCCCCACAGTGGACTCAGGAGAGGATACAGCTTTCTAACTGGATACACTTTTTTTTGTTTTTTGTTTTTTTCTTTTTAGCTAGACAGGCCTGCACACACACATGTGCACACGAATGGAGCAAATGACATAGATAGCTGTGGAGCACTCCATCCCGAGGGATACTCATTTTGTAACACATGGTTTGTCGGGCTTTCATGATAGGCGCCTCAAATAGCAAGCAGCTCTGGACCGAGGCTGAGGGATAGCAGACAGGAGAAACTGGTTAACTCTATATGCTTCATCTGACTTGCTGCCCCTGATTCAGATAATACACAGTGGCGGCATTAGAATAGGGGTGTCTAATAATATCCACGAAGGGCCGGTGTGGTTGTAGAGATTAGTTCTAACCAAGAGCACATCACTTCTTTAACAGCAGTGAGCTTGGTTTACAGAAGTGTTACAGAATGTTGGTAAAAATCCTACTTAACACAAAGAGATCTTGTTCAGATTCATAGGGATGCACTGATATGGCATATTAAATGTTAATAGATCTTATATATCTGTTGATACAGAAACATTTATGTATAGAAATTGGGACTAGATCCACATAGACTAGCTTTACTGGGACATGATATATGTATTTCTGGAAGGTGACAAATGCAATAAATGAATAAAATGCCAAGATTACAGTGGCTGAGAAGACCCAACACGCTGCAGATTCACAAACACGCTGCAAACACAGAAAACACTTTCATCAAAACAACAACACGGGCACTACATTTAACAAACACACTGCACATTCACAAAACACATGCAAATTCACAAACGCGCTGCAAAACCATGCACAACACAACGCAAGTGTCTCCAGAGGACACTTAAAGGACGTGGGACTATATTTGCTAACTATAATTATCCTGATTTTATTACAGGCTATAAACAATTAAGTGGGAAAATGTTGCTTGCATACCGCTAAAGCCAGCCATGTCTAGACAAAATATATTTATTTCATGAAACAGAGCAAATGTTTCATCTTCTTGCATCTTCTGAGAAGCAAATATCTGATTATTTCTTGGCTTTTTAGCACGACATTATTCAGAAAATAAAATAATACATATTTTTTTGTTTTGCTCTCCTGCAGTTATAGCATAAGTAATTGTTAGCTCTGTTTCTAGGATACACAAGCTTTTAGACAAACTGTAGAACTCACAGGTTATATCACAGTAGCTATATTTAGAGTGAATTATTCATTTCAAATGAGGATGGATTTTGCATTGAAATTTTAAAGACAAGACTGTGTTCTTTGCAAAATGTTTGATCATTGTGCTCAGAAGTTACACATATGGTCGCCGTATGGGGTCCCACGTCCTTTAAGTGTCCTCCAGAAACACTTCTGTTGTGTTGTGAACGGGTTTGGAGCATGTTGGTGAACTTGTGCGTTTGTTAAATGTAGTGCTCATGTTGTCAGTTTGGTGTTAAGGAAGTGTTTTCTGTGAATCTGCAGTGCGTTGGGTCTTCTTGGCCACCGTACAACATTGCCGACAGCCCAGCATCACCGAAACATTAGACTGTTTCAGAGTACAAGTCATATATAATCAAATCTAAGCCTCTGACCAGTGTTGACATTTAGTTATAAGCATGATGTTATTGTTGCTTATCAGTCAAGTGCTGGGAGGAATTGGCTTCCTTGCTGGTTTATTATGTTCAAGCTAATTTGGTTGGATTTAGTTGTTGGGGAGGAGCATTTAAGATGCATTGGGCATGAGCCACTCTGTGCTGTGAGTGGTCACAGCAGTCAGTCAGTCTTTAAATGTTAAACTGTGTCAATAACAGCATGTAAAATCTTTTTTACTGATATTAAAACAGTCCCAGCTGCTATGTAGTAGTGACTCTGTGCAGGTGTTTTGAATTGTCCAGGTGTGAAATTCTTTTGAAACGATCCTTGTGGATAACTCATGTGGATTCTGTCTCTGTGCTTATTCTTAGCGTTCCATTTGGTGCTTTTAAAAGTGGCCGGAGATGCCCCTTCCAGCAGCCCCCTGCAATAAAGCTCAGTGAAATGCACGGATGTCTAATACATTTTTCAGCACATAGGAAAAATCAAGGTGCTCCACATTCGCCTGGGGCCTAAATCTTATGTAACCACACTCTCTGATAGGTGTATCTGTCTGTCTGCACATCTGTCCTGGACTGGCTCACATGCTTCTCACCATTACAGGAAGTTTAGAGATCAAGGACTGAAATGATGATTCTTCAAACCCTGAAATAGAACATCAGTGATATGACTAATGATCAGTCATTTTTTTTAATGAAACTGGATTCCCACCAATAAAACTGCCTGAAAGAGACCAACTAAATAATTCTCATATGATTGGCTCTCTGGGGACCAGATGTCTCCAGTACAGCAAGAAAACATCAACGTTTTATTACTTTTGCTTTAATAATGTGTTAGAAACTGCAGAAGAGGTGATGCTTCACGTGTGTTAGAGGAGGCATGTGCAAGTCATCTCACATCCAGCTTTGTGTGATCTCCATTGTGTGCTGGCGAGACCTAATTAGCAGGTGGAACTGGTAATGGCTGCAACTGGGAGTAAACTGGGTAAAAGCCAACCATATAGAAACATAAAGGCGTTCTGGAGCAGGAACCAGTTTTGGTTTTCTAAAGACCCTTTCATAACATTTTTTTATAAGTTAAAAAAATTAAAATGGAAAGAATTTATACAACGAATATAGTCTAGAACAGAGGTCACTAATAGGCGGACCACGGACCAGTGCGGATCCAAACTGATAGTACTTGAGAGTATTGAGTACTGAGAAGGACTTAAATTCGACAGTGATTATTTTAAGTGGTGGAACTTTTCTTGTCTTTATGGTATACGGGCTTTGTGGCACAGTACGCTCACAGACCAATCACGTGCATTGTAAGATAACCAAAAGCGCTCAGCCAATCAGATCTGCGCGGCCTCAGGAGTGCGGCGCGTACGCAGGCGAGGTACGAAGTGAGAAGCAGCAGGAGAATGAAGCGAAAAGCAAAACAGAGAAAGCCTCTTCAGATGGCCTGCTCTAAAAAGTTCTAATTACTTTTTCTATAAATAAGCACTTTATGATGCACCTTTTTTCAAAGCATTCTGTTTTTACATGAAATGAAGAAAAAATAATTTCTTAGAAGTTTTATAAATAATTCATTTAGTTCAGCATTTAAACAGTAAGTATAGTTAAAATATACAGAACAGTATTTGTAATAAGTTTCTCTTTCAGTTACTGATGGTATAAGATTCTGATTTAGTGTACAGAATATAGCACTGAAACATAACACAAGTTAGAAATGATGACGGTCCAGACCTTGGCCTGAATTTCCTCTAACTGGACCTTACTGAACTCTAATACCCCTGATCTAGAACCATACAAGAGCTACTGAAGAATCTTTACTTTCAAGAGTGTAGGTGTCAGCATAGCAACTTTTAGCTACTGAAATCTGAAATACAGAATCAGTACCCATATTCCACAAGGATATATGTGTTTGTGTCTTTGCTCAGTGTGATGTGCAGCACATACTAACCATGTTATTTATCTCTGTGTTTTGTGATTATGGCTGAAATATCAAGTATAGGGAACCAAGTTGTCATTCGTTATTGTTTAAGCGAAGTCAAGGAAAGTGTGCTTACATTTTCAGGTCATTATTTTTTCCTGTTAAATGTCTCTAAGGCATTCTGGGACAAAGTGGGAGTGAAGATGAAAATGATGCAAAAAATGCAATACTTACATTAAAAGCAACTAAATAGCAAAAGTAAAATCAGTAAAAAACAGTAAAATCTGTCGTCATTGAATTCAGTTGAACATCACTGTTTCTTCTGACACACTTTTTTAAATGTCCTGTTCTTTTTAGAACTTGATATGTTCTGTCCTCACTAGTATCAGGGTTTTAGAAAGGTAATAGGCTATCAGGGTAACACTACAATAATAAATGACAGATTTCTTTAAATAAAATGTAACAAAGTATAGAACAGAACTTATATGTTATTATCTGAAAATCACAAGCTAAAAAATCTGTTTATTTAAACTACGACAATAAAATCCCAAAGAAAAGCACACAAGCTTGCACTGGCATAGCTATCTACCGTTGTGGTAACGCACTGGTTTAAAAAGAGATTTGTGCTTTAGGATTGGTTGCGCAATGTGTTTCCACATTTCTGTCGTGTTAGCCTTTTATAAACAATTAATGAATTGTCTGTTTACGCTTCACCTGGATACTTACAGCCACACATGACAGTAAATGGCAGGGAGGAACTCTCAGGAACTTTCATAGGTCATCAGAGAAGAACTGATTATTTCTATGAAGCACAAAATACATGTCTGTAAATGTAGATCAGTTTTATTTAATATAATTATGATGGTGTTTATATCCTCACATGACCCAGATGACCCAGGTTGGATTCCTGGTCTGGGTTCTTCTGTGTGGAGTGTGCATGCTCTCCCTGTGCTTGAGTGGGTTGCCTCTGGGGAGTCTGGTTTCCTCCCAAACACATGCGTGTTAGTTTGATCAGTCACTTTAAATTGCCCATAGGTGTGGGTATAGATTGGCCATGTGATGGACTGGCGACCTGTCCATGGTGTACCCTGGATGCTTATCTAGTGGAGGCAACAATGTTTCTTTGAATTTAATTACAAACCCAATTCCAAAAAAGTTGGGACGCTGTTTAAAAAAGTAAATATAAACAGAATGCAATGATTTGCAAGTCTTTGCTGCAATTAAGTTCTAAATAAGTTAATAATTGTCATGAAATGTTACAATGTCTCACTTTCACCATCTGATATACGTTTTATGCTCTATAGATAGATAGATAGATAGATAGATACTTTATTGATCCCGAAGAGATTTGCAAACGATGGCTTTCTGTTTTTATTTACATTTTACACGCCATCCCAACTTTTTTGGAATTGGGTTTGTAGTTAAGTGCTAATATACAAATAGAATCCCATTGGGTGACATTGTAGCACTGTGAAAGGGTCATTTCCTAATTCCTTCCCAGATTTAATGACTGCAGTTCACAACTGATATTGACTGAAACTGATAATGTTGATTGTTTTATACTGTATTGCTTAAATATGATTTTGTTTTTTAATAATTAGTCATTTTGATTTGATGCATCATTCGTTCACCCTGCTATGATACTGTAGTATGATACTGCTGTCTATGGTGCCAAGATTCTTTTTAATCTCATCCACATTTAAAGAGTTGCAGCAAGAAGCGCTCTGATTGGCCCTGTAGGGATTTGGGGCAGAGGCAGGAGTGTGACCTGCGGTGCAGAGGGGGTGGGACTCAAATGCTTGTTGGAGTAAAAGCAGCCTGTCAGAATTGCAATGATCAAACGGTTAGCTCAAGCTGCTGTGCTCCACTTTCAGCACGATCAGCTAAAAACAAGCCACCATTTCAATTCCAGCAGCTGCTTTTCCCTCACTCGACCCCAACCACTGAGAGGATGAGATAGGATTAGCTAACGTGTATGTAAATGTATACGTTTATGGCTCACATGTGCTCTAAAAATAAATTACACATACGAATGTCTTCCTTTGGAGAAATTTTGGTACTGTATGGATCTGAATGGGCGATAACACACACACACACACACACACACACACACACACACACACACACACACACACACACACACACACACACAAACACACACACACACACACACCGTCGCTGTCCATTTTTGTTGATTTTCATTTTTCTACATCATTTGAATAAAGCAGTTGCCGTTTACATTGTGTTAAACTATTTATAATGAATGGACCAATAGATATGCTTCAAAATAGCTTGTAAAATATTCTGGTTCCATTGACCTGCATTAAAAAAAATATATATATATATTATATTAAATTAAAACTATTTGCATACCTGGAGCTCAAAGGAGGGCCTTGCAACTGTGTAAGAAGGAAACTAGAAACTTTTAGATGCATCTACAATTATGCAAAGACCTATAATATAATATAATATAATATAATATAATATAATATTTGTTTTCTTACTACTGTTGTTAATGAAAAACACACAGTAATCTTGATTCAAAAAAGCAAACAAAATGATATTAAAACTAGTAAATATATATGTATAATAAATACATTTTTGAGATTATAGAAATATTATACGATTCTTTATCATGACCTCACTATAACAGCAGATTATTGTGTTTGTTTTAAGCACATTTCTTCAAATGAGCAAATAAGCTTATGGCAATGTAGTGAGATATACTTTATAAAATTAAGTATGTATAAAACAAACGCCTATTCACCAAATGTTAAATAATCCTAGAATAAGCTTAACAGTCCCAACCTGAGAAATATTAATTATACTGAAGATAATTTTTGCAAAGCACATGATCTGAAATTCTCTCTCAATTAACACTGAGAGACGAGTACATTAGCAGCTGCTAAAACAGGCTCCCACACTTTGAGTACAGTTTGCGCCTCTAATCAGTGCCTTAATTAGACTACTAGACGGAAACTCCAGACCGACAGCACTGTGGCAAACACATTAACTATTGATTTAAGCATGAATTCCTCAAGTGAGACGCCATCAAAGACAGATTGAAACACAGGGTCAGTAATCAAATGGTGAACGTCTCCTCATCATACCAGTAAACGAAGTGTGAGGAGGGGAGTGGATGTCTCTGACTGCTCTGCGACAAGAGGCTCTTAGGAATATTTTGTATGCATGAAAGCGGGCTTACAGTTCTCTGCCCTTGTCCGATATTGCACAGCAAAGAATTAATGGTGTCCTAAATAGATTGATCGGAGACCTTGACCCTGTGTTTCACCATCCTGCTGTGTTCCCTTCCCCGTCTGACTGTGTCCTTAAAACACAAGGCCTGGAAAGCTCTACTTGAGCTGGATTAGTTTTAGTCTGGGGTGGTGCTGTTATATAAATGATTACCAGCAAGATTCATGATTTTAATCTCAGAGACCGTCTGCAGCATTTGCAACAAGCGCTTAAAGGCAATTCTCATTTTTCAAGGTCTGTGTAATTAAATGGTTAAAATGTAAACAAAGTCATTCATAGTGGTTTGATGTGAGACGTTGTGTTGTAGAGATACATATCGAGTCAGAACCGATCACAGTGCTGGTGATAAGAACCAGATGTCTGAAGTGTTTAATGCCTCTAAAGGTTACATCACATGCAATGGTTACTAATACACTGCCTGGTGCGAGTGCCATTATTTATAGTAGCTTTGAGATATTTCTGTATTTTAAAATCCATTCACAGAGAAGAGGTACATACAGGTCATTGGAAGGCAAATAATCCCTGAAGATTATTATTTTTTCCTATTTACGGCTATTTAAGATGATTAACATGACATATAGTTGATGTCTAAAGAAAAACAAATATTTCCAAAACTTCACAGTACAGAATAAAAACCTTCTTGGTTTTCAATGTAAGTCAATGGAAACAGATTTGTTCCCAAGCTATTTTTGAGCATTTCTATTGGTCCAGTTGTCATTTACACAATGTAAATGGCTGCTGCCATGTTCAGATAATCTCCAAAAATATAAATTGACAAAATCGACTGTTTGTTTTAGATAGGAAATAAAATAGCTATATTTGCAATCGCTGGTTTCAATAACCACCACATAAAGAAACCATTTCACATCAGTCCACTCACATCACTGCTGTCTCTCATCATCCTAAAGTCAAACAAGATATCTACCTCCTATTGATAACCTCAGTGGGTTGGGGGTGGAGTGTACCTATGAAGTACACCTACAATTACAATAAAGAAATAGTGTTATTAACATAAATAAAGTCAGAAAAGACATTTAATTCTATTGTCTTTTTTATGTTGCTATAAATATTTTAGCCACAACAAGGTTTAAAAATGTATGATCATGTTCAGTGTTGTTAAGCAAATTTAGCAGGATATTTGACCTTTGATACTTTCCTCCATTTCCAACTTTCTGGAAAACTATAGAAAAGTGTGCATATACAAATTTAAAGGCATTTTTGGTAGACATTGCAAAAAAATACAAACATGGCCTTTAATGGTTGCCACTTTTTATTTGGACACCCTGCCTGCCTAGTTTTCCTATACCAGCAACAATAATAGGTGATTTTAGGTACAAAACTATTCGGTTTTGTGACTTCATTCTTAAAAACACAACAACATAAAAACATCCAAAAGAATAAAAATGCATCAGTGAAATTTTAAAGACTTAATCCAGCACAAATATGCAACCTCCATATTTTTAATCAAGTGTAATATTTACAGAGCAAATAATAGTAATACAACTAATAATAACAACAAAACCATGTACACTGTGATGACATTAAGCTTATTAAGCAGCCTGTCAGAAGTTTAAAGTTCATTCAGACAAGTGCTGTTATGTATGTTCCACACCTGGAGGAACTCTTTTATACTCCTTATGTATTTATTCATCTTTAATTTCCCAATGTAATAATCTACAGTGTCTCTATACATATTATTCTATTATTATATTAAACAATAGGCTTTATAAAGCCTAATGACAAAGTGAATGAATATATAGCTTTTTTTTAAATAAAGAAATTTCTATGGAGTAATTTCTCAGCAATGATGATCAAACTCATGCACCCTGATCTAGCACACCCTATGCCTTGCATTCAACAGACTAAAACAAATCCAGTTCAAACAGGTCATCAGTGCTACACTCTGGACAAACTCCTTAGTGTTCCAAACTTAATTGAATGAACTGACAATGCTACGTCTGAAGGCAACTACAGCTACAGCACCTTCAGTGTGGCAGTATGCTCAGTACATCTGCAACTGTGGAGGTCTGTTTGTGTGACAGGCTGAGATATAATTGAAAAGACAGGCAGGTAGCAGCCCTGCAGGGACACAGTGTTAGAACTGGGTGATTGCTGCACTGGGAGGCAACGCTATGACACCTTGTCTAACAGACATGGAACCCCTCCGGTTCCACGAGTTGTGGAAAGTCTTCTGCACGCTCCCGATTCACCTCTGGTGATGGGGCATGCATTTATATTAATTATGTAAATATATTCTGTGTCCTACTCGCCCCTAAAATGGGTCAGATGGGAATTAATAAAAAACTTCTCCTCTAACCTGTACATACACTGATGCCTTTTGAATATTCCTCTCTTTCCTTCTGGTTCCCCCTCGTTTTTTTTTACCTTTTTTCCACTGTTCATAGCACAGCATCCTGTACTGTTTGAATATTCATGAATGCGCATAAATCACTTTACAAAGCGCTCTGGATCTATTGAAGGCTCGATGCTCTAAGAAAGGTAAATATCATCTCTGAAAAGTGCAGTGAATTCATATGTCCAGAGCTTCTTTTATTTCACATAATAACATGAAACTAATCGAACTCTTAGAAAATAAATAGATTAATATATGAAAAAATTAATTTGTTCATTAATCAAGATGCTCAGATATGAACTGTCAAAATGTCTTTGCAGGCTTTGGTCACTTTTCTGGTTAGTGGAATTTTCAAGCACCCTCCTTATATCCGTATGTATTGAGTCCTTCAAATACTCTTCTGAAGCTTGTATACACCAGATGGTTAACTATTAAGTACATATAAACTCCATATGGGTGCTTGTTTATAGATACGCCCACACTGCAGAATAAAGAAAGCATGGAGATGAGGGGAAAACATATCCTGCTCTTTATCTGCCGCATTAAAAGCATGTAGATCTAATAAATGTACATCAAGTATCTATTTTTTTTACTGTCACAGTAAAGCGTAGAGTTTTTCACTGGTGTTAAAGGTCACACTTATGTCTCATCTCGAAAACTTGTGTTTCCATCTAAAGTTTATTTAAGTAAGTAAGTATGGCTTTGACAGTCATTTGAGCGCTAGTGGGACAGTTACTATACTGCAGTTTACAACACCAAACACAGCATATCTCTTCAACATGAATGTGTGGGGCTAAAGTTCTATAGGCTGAAATTATAGATATACAGTTCTATGCACACAACTTTGTTGATTTTTGAAGTGACAACAAAGAAATATAGGCTATATTTTAAAAATAACATCACTGCAAATATGAATGCAGTTTTTTTTAAATTAACTTAAAAAAAAGAATAAAATCAGTACTTACCTTTTTTGGCAAACATCACAGCTTACAAACACTTTTTGTAACCAGTTCAAAGTATTTCTGCACTCTTTCTTGCAGGTCTAGTTCTGCAATATCCATACTTTATATAAGCTCCTTTATATAAGCTCAGAGATTGCTGTCTGTTTTTAACTTCTGAACAGCTTGGGCTTATCTAGATGCTCTAGTGCATACTTTAGATGTTGGTGGCTATGTTGTCATTCTTACTATTTCTATTTTTTTCTATTGTTAATTGAATCAAATACAGAGTGTCTGTATATTAATATCTGCGTAAAATTGATATTTTTTTAATAGTTTGATGTACAGTGTATCTATCTATTTACTTCTAAAATCAACAAAATATGTAATTTGGCCAGGAGTGCCCAAACTTTTGCATGCAGCTGTTGATGTGTCGTGTTTCATAACATCACAAAATCAATTAATTTTACATAAGCTGACACATTTATCTGTATTTACTATATAATAAATAAATTCATGAATAAATACATAAATAGAAATAACAGTGGAGGTGGCTGTTAAGTGATGAAGCTTAACAGTAACAGTGGAAAAAAAAGGATTTATGTAAAATCTTATTAGACCATGACATATATTTCTAAACAGACAGACATTAAAAAAAGATAAACCACAAACAGATGTAGAGTTTTAATTACATGTTAAGTTAAAGACGTTTTCAAACGTTTCTTAACCCTTTAACGCCAGGTCAGGTTGATACATGAGTTTCTGAGACGTCTATGTCATCAGTGTGATAATTGCTTTCTTAAAAACCTGACGTATGAAGTCAGGTACCCATATTCGGCCAACTGACCTTTTAACTGACCTATCAATTAATGATGAACATGTGGTTTTGCATGGAAAAGTAATGGTTTTAAATTGTTACTAATACTTTGATAGAAACATTTATTGGACTGATGCACTAACATAACATATTTTATGGAGAAATTGTGTTGAATATGTGTGCCAATTTATATACAGCAGGTATTATAAGGTAATTTAAAGAAATTTAATTTTCTGGTAATTACTTGATGGTTTAGGCTTTTCAGGGTTAAAAGTGAACACCAAGCTTGACTGTCTAATAATAAAGCTGGAGTTCCACAGTCTTGCAGTATACTAACTGAAAGAGTTTCTCCATGTTTTCTGTATTTAAGGGAAGGTGTTTGCAGAAGCCCAGTATCTGCAGATCTGAGATCAGGAGTTGGAGCGTAAACAAACCCCCATTCTGTGAGCTGAGCAGGTGATTTGAGGTCATTTACAGCTTTAAAAGCTGCTTTTCTTTTTAGTTGTTGTTAGTAGGGGTGTGCTATATCCTATCATACACAAACATTTTTGAATATCGTGAACAATATTATACCCTGAAATATTGTGCCATATCACTCATCCCTAATTATCACATCAGGGTACTACTTTTTACTGTTTTTAGCAAAAAAAAAAATCACACTTTTTCTCATTTCCCATTATATATCTACTAGAGACTGATTTTTTATCTGTCCAGTTTCATTCATTTTACTTCAGTCCTGGATATATGGAGATATTTGGAGTGCATTATTTAGTATCATGACATTCTGGATCATTGACTTCTGTTACAATCAGATGAATTCTTGTATTTTTTAATATCTCAGTTAGGGGTGTGCCATATCATGTCATATGCAGTAATAAAATGTTGCAGTAGTGTATTCTTTAAATATTTTTTTAATTCAATGTTTTTGTCATATCGCCAAGAGTATTGTTATTGCAAAAATACCAGGAAATATTGTGATATTATTGTAGGGCCATATCGCTCACCCCTAGTTGTTAGGATCTGTGCTGCTGAGCGATACTGTTCACATCAAGCAGTTTTCCATTTCTCCTCTCCAGAACTTAAGTACATCACTCTGTATAAGCTAGAGTTAAATACCTCTCTGAATCTGCGAGAGGGCAGTATTGGATTACTGAGACTGTAGGAATCACAGTGATGTGAAATTTGTAAATCCAAGTCGGCAGATATTTCGTGAGCTACAAGCTTTCAGCAAGAATGCAAGAGTGTCGTCGGCCTTGTGGGTGATTTCCTACACTTTGATACTGCAGGAAATCAAGCCAGGCAATCATGAGATATGAGATCATTTGTGATGACCTACAATACTTCCATTAAATATCCTGTGTGACTCAGCAGCCTCTCAGCATGAAATGATTAGAAAGTCTTACCAAGAGTACCATACCACGTCTTTAACCACCTAATATCCTGCATATCATCCCTGTCCAAAGAAGCAGCTCTAAAATAGAAACTTTACAGGAGAGGCCAAACTGTTCTTAACTTTTAATGGAAGTTAATGCAAAGAGGTTTTACTCAAAGTTATTTTGGAGCATTTCTATTGGTCCATTCATCATGAAACTATCTCAGAATATAAGGTCAGCTGTCGTGTTTAAATGATGTAGAAAAATAAAAGCAATACAAATAAAAGTTGAGATGGACTGTAACAACATTGCATTTTAATATGTTTTTTTTTATTCAAACATGCTTTCCATGATACTGGCCCTTCAGTTATCTTGTTGTGAACAAAGCTTACTATAGGGCAGTGCACACCAGCAAGATATTGATCACAGGATTTAAAAAGAAACATCTGAACACAGTTCCTGGAATAGAATCATTGATGCAACATCCGCTGTCTTGTATTACAGGACTGCACAAAAACAGGATGTGAAGTGTATGATGAATGAAGAAGAGTACATGAAAAATTAGTGCAGTGCTTCTATTATATGATCATCCAGAGAGAGAAAGAGAAAGAGAGACAGATAGATAGGGAGAGAAATAGAGATAGAGAGAGTGAGTTCAAACAAATGTACTATGTAATTGGACCAAAAAAAAAGGAAAATACGCCTCCATTTGGCACTAAAACATACTCCAAATATAGCGCGCCATTATCTGTTTCTGTGTTATACCTGCGCTATCAGACCGGCTTCTAGATAATAGATGATTGCGTTCACTCCCATAATGCATCAGAAACCCTGAGTCATAAAGCACAGACATAAACCTACACAATCAGAACCATGAAAGAGAAAAAACTCCTTGTGCTCCATTTACTGCATCATCCATCAGCATGAATATAAAACTCTGTTCATAGCTAATAGGAACAAATGAATGCTGACATTTTGATGATACTGTTGTGCATCGATACCCAGTCTAAAGACTGACTTTCGCATCAGTTGCCATGCTGTTTTTGACCAATAGCCTGGCTTTATACTAATACATACAGTGGTATGCAAAGGTTTGAACACTCCTGGACTAATGAAATGTTTTGTTGATTGAAATTTTGTTGAGTAAAATTAAGTGAACACTAATATAAAAACCTATAAACCCAAATATACCAATGTTACTCCAGCTTGCTTTCCAATTTGTACCTTTTTTGACTAGAATTGAACAGGTTGTGTTTGTTACTCTCCCTTTAAGACCAGTTCCATTCTGATTGGCTGGTCTGTAGAAAGCAGATTGGGCTGAAACACTCTTTATAACTTCAGCATAATAGGGTGGGGCTCAACTGCAGGCTGTACTGGCAGATATACATGGTATCCAAAGGTTTCAACACTCCTGGACTAATGAAATGTTTTGTTGATTGAAGTGGACACTAATATACAAACCCATAAAGCCAAATATAACATTGTCTGCTGTTTTAACTGCACAATATCTTTATAGAGTTTAACATCCTGGAAAAAAATAACACATATAAATTGTGCCCAAAATGTTACATTCAGCAAGTAAACAGTACCTGTGCAATAAAATGTGCATTAGTAGAAGTACATTTCTTTAAAGGAAGTGTTAACTTCTGTTTTCTTTACAAGTGTTTTGCCTTTGAGAACTAGTCGACTAGTAGACTAGTCGCTGATGACGAGATTATGACATTAGGAGCCTGGTGATGTTGGGGTCCATATCTCCACTCTCTTGAAAGACAGCAAAGCGCTCCAGGGCTTGTTGGAAAGGGCACATCACACTCTCCACTGACCTGTGCAGGCTTGTTTCTACCATTTCTTCACTCCTCTACAGTACTTCCAAGATCAGATACTGAATGTTGTTAACTTTGGTTTTGAAAGACCATAATAAAAAACTCATGTGTCATTGTAGAGAGGCCATAATGCCACACTGTAGAAGGGGCTTTGTTGTACAACCTAAAATAAAGTACTGTGGTGACAAGCAAGTGGACTAGTTTTATCCAGCCTAAAAAATTACATTTTCTTTTTGAATTTACAATTCTTTCAATCAAAGTAAATGATTGTACCGATAAAGCACTGTTTAATTATAATTCTGTTTGAAATCAGTTACTCTTATTTCTGCCATTACAGTGTTACAGTGTAAATTTCTCTGTCTCTCTGGACCTGTGCTGTGGGTAAGGAAGGCTGACTTGGGTGCACCTAGTCGACTCGACTTTCATCATGCCTTTCCATTTGTATCCATTTGTATTACACCTTAGTATTAAACAGGCTGTTTCTGTTACTCTCCCTTTAAAACAAGCTCCATTCTCATTGGCTGGTCTGTAGAAAGCAGATGAAACACTCTTTATAACCTCAGCATGATAAGGTGAGGCTAAACTGCAGGCTGTACTGGCAGATATATGTCAATGTATGTTCTTCATGAATTTACGAGACCAGTGACCGTATGGACTGGGGAGTATTAGGGAAGGTTTTGAAACCTTAACTTTTACTACCATGATATGAAGTCTTTGATACGAGAAAAATAAAGAGATAAGCGATAAGACGTAAAACAAAAGTTAAGGGCTAAGCAGCTGTCTATTGGGTGATCAACCGCACATCCTGTCAGGCCACAGATTCCACTTCCAGCATCAGCCCTACACTGCAGTGTGAGAGATACTGAGTCTATGTAGTGATGCTACTGACCAGTAATATCAAACATGAACCGGAACCAAAACAGGTTGTACAATCACTCTGGAAACATGTTTAAATAAGAGTTCAACTTCTGCACTGCTCAGAAAGAGGGAGAGGACCAGGTGAGAGTGATTTTCTTTTTCATCGAAATGTTATCTGTTCGGCGAGCGCTGAGAGGTGTGTGAGCAATGACTGCAATCTAAGGTGAACTTGTCCTTAATCTGATGGAAAGACCTCAGCGGTTTCGCAGCCCATTGGCTGGAGTGAGATAACGAGGCTTGGTGTGATAAAGCAGCGCGGACACAGACAGAGAGGTAGTCTGCTTCACACTCTGAGACGAGACACTCTGCTGGAGACAGCTGTGCAAATGCGCAGCCGGCCACAGGATATGATCTGTTAGACTACAGATCAGTGTGATAGAGCTGTATACTGGTATGTATATGAAAGAGAGGGAGCTGACTCTTTGAAAACTGACACTTCCAAAATCTGTCTGAATTTGGCTTCCCGCCCAGACTGGGTTTATATAGCTTTAAAGCCTAGCAGGTCTGTGTATACCCTCCATCTCCTCAACAAGACACAAAAACGAATAGCCTATTTCAAGAAGGCTCTGTCTGATCATATCGTATAGAAACTGATGGAGCAGTTATGCAGCCATGTGGATCAGGGGGGGCTGCCGCTTCACTGCAAGTTTTGGGCAGAGGCGCTTGCACATGAATGCTCCAATTACATATTCAATACATTAACTGCCTCATTCATGCGAGCATCACCACACTAGTCAGCGGTCAGTCAGCAGTTTCTCTCTGCCCTCTGTGAGACAGAAAGCCAGCCTGATCAATGTGAGGAGTTTATAGCAATGGCAGGCTTTAGAAGTCGCTGTCTAGCTGGAGCCACTCAGTCCATAGATATGAAGGCGCCGCTGATTGAGGCAGCTGTAAATAAAAGGGCTAGAGTAAGCGTGTTCCATAACCACATGAGCTGGGTCAGCTAACAAGATCCTAAAGGCTAAACTGCTTCTTGAAAATAACAGTGATTTTAGGTTATGCACATTCTTGTCATTCTCAGAGGTGTCAGGAAACGAAGTACAAATACTTTGTTAACTTACTTAAGTAGAAATATTTACTGGAGTAATTAAATTTCATATGATTCATTTTCATGCCATTATCTTTCGACTTTTTAAAAAAAAAAAAGGGCCTCGTAACTCCTATTTCATTTCAGCTTGTTTTCATTCATGTACATTTACATTCTAGTAAAGGTTATTGATAACATGCTTTTGAAGTTTGACTTTTTATACCATTACAATACTTATAGACAACTAGTCATCATATCTTCCGCTCCATGAAACACATGTTAATGCTCAGTAGTACACAGATATGCTTCTTTAATATAATTGCATTGTATTAAAATTCATTCATTTTTTTAATGGGCGTATATGCGGCTGAAACAGGAAGCCTAACACATCCCAAATTTATCAACATTAACACTTTAATATAACATTATAGTCATTATGGCTTTTAGAAGAATGGGCTTTTTGGGGGGAGGTGGGCTAGTGCACTATAGACCCCTGTTGTGCGGCCTAAGCTTTTGTCCTTAATGGCACATTACTTACATTACTTTTACTTTTATACTTTAAGTAGTTTTGAAAGCAGTACTTTTACACCTTTACTGGAGTTAAAAGCTTGAGTTCATACTTTAACTTCTACAGAAGTATTTTTAAACACTAGTATCTATACTTCTACCAGAGTAATGAATGTGAATACTTTTGACACCTTTTACATTCATTTTATGTACTATTATCTTAGCTACTTGTTAGCTAGCTGCAGGCAGACCACCTACTAGTGGAAGTTTTGTCCAGCCGGTGGTTTAATCTGTCAGGCTACAGCTTTAGGTAAGTCGTTTTTCTGGTTTTAGGAGGTTTTAGGTCTTGGATTGTGTTAAACAGCCACTTGACCTTTCACTGGAGTTAAAACGCTACTGCACAGAAAAAGAAAGGCTGGAAACAGACATGAGTGCTATTTTTGGATTCCCCTGTCACACGTCTCTGTAAGTGCTGATATCCTGCTGGCTGGTTCAGCAGAAATGCTTTTCCTCTGACAGGCTCCCAAATTCACAGAGCGGCCTCACCCCTGTCATTTAATCCATCACATGATAGAAACTCACCCAGTCTTTAATTAAGGAAGATGTTCTTTCCAATCGATAACACTCATCATTACTAAGACCATTAGCGTCTGCAGGCCAAATGTCGCCATTGTACACCAACTTGTTTTTCATTGGATGAGGTTTCGTTAACTTTAATGAACTCAGCTGACGTTAGGGCTCCGCAGCCTTGAATGATGTTTAAAAAAAGCTGTGACTGTTTTAGAGCTCAAACCTCAACCTCACTGACTGAGCATGTTTTGAAGCAGAACATGCAACTAACTTCTAAGATATATAATGTCGCTGTCCAATGAAAAACAAGTATCTCCAAAATTGCACTTTACAAGAGAGACCAAAAACATACTTTACTTTCAATGTAAGTCAATAGAGCCAGAATTTTTTCCAGTCTATTTTAAAGCATTTCATTGGACAGCGACAAGATATATTATATATGTATATATATAAAGTATGTTTTTGGTCTCTCTTGTAAAGTTGCAATTTTGGATCACTTTTGAATTTAATTTCATGCAATTTTCATGCACTTCACAAACAATACTGTCCATTTCACCATCAATGTAAGTGTATCAGATGTTTTTAAAGAATAAGAATGTTTGTATTAAAGCCTATTTTTGTATAGAGGCTTATTTTGCATATAGTCGTATTAACAGCAATTCTCAATCTCCTGGTACGGCCACCAATCCAAGTTAAGGATGTTATTGGACTAATTGGTTGTTAGGACACTCTTGCTTAATTGTGATGCACAGCTGAAAAACATTCTACTAATAAGTGAGCATAACAGGGAGAACAACATTCTAGGTTAGTTTAGTATCTGAAGCATCAGCAGTTGATGGCTTGCTGACAGACTCAAAATGGCCAGAAAGAAACAACTTTCTTTAGAGACTCGTCAGTTAATTTCACTGTGATACCAAATTTTGAGTGGTATATATATATATATACACAGTATCTCACAAAAAGTGAGTACACCCCTCAAACTAATATTTTAATAAATATGATATTTTGTCTTTTTATTGGACAACACTGAAGATATGACACTGTAGTCAGTGTACAGCTTGTATAACAATGTAAAGTTGCTGTGCCCTCAAAATAACTCACACACAGCCATTAATGTCTAAATAGCTGGCAACAAAAGTGAGTACACCCCTAAGTGAAAATGGCTAAATTGAGCCCAAAGTGTCAGTACTCTGTGTGGCCACCATTATTTCCCAGCACTGCCTTAACTCATCTGGGCATGGAGTTCACTAGAGCTTTACAGGTTGCTACTGGAATCCTTTTCGACTCCTCCATGATGACATTACTGAGCTGATGGATGTTAGAAACCTTGCGCTGCCATTTCACTGCAAGCTTTGGGCAGAGGCGCTTGCACATGAATGCTCCAAGTACATATTCAATACATTAACTGCCTCATTCATGAAAGCATCACCACACTAGTCAGCGGTCAGTCAGCAGTTTCTCCCTGTCCTCTTTGAGAAAAAAAGCCAGCCTGATCAACGTGAGGAGTTTATAGCAATGGCAGGCTTTAGAAGTCGCTGTCTAGCTGGAGTCACTCAGTCCATAGATATGAAGGCGCTGCTGATTGAGGCAGATGTAAATAAATTAGATTAAATGATGACATCGCAGAGTTGATGGATGTTAGAGACCTTGCGTTCCTCCACCTTCCGTTTGAGGATGCCCCACAGATGCTCAATATGGTTTAGGTCTGAAGACATGCTTGGCCAGTCCAGCACCTTTACCTTCAGTGAGTGGTCGTTATCATGTTGAAATACTGCACTGGGGTCAAGTTTCTGAAGGGAGGGGATCATGCTCTGCTTCAGTATGTCACAGTACATGTTGCCATTCATGGTTCCATTAATGAACTGTAGCTCCCCACAGCCAGCAGCACTCATGCAGCCCTGTACCATGCTTGACTGTAGGCAAGACATACTTGTCTTTGTGCTCCTCACCTGGTTGCCACCATACACACTTGACTCCATCTGAACCAAATAAGTTTATCTTGGTCTCAGACAACAAGACATGGTACCAGTTATCCATGTGCTTAGTTTGCTTGTCTTCAGCAAACTGTTTGCAGGCTTTCTTATGCATCATCTTCTTATGCATTCCTTCTGGAATGACAGCCATGTAGACCAATTTGATACAGTGTGCGGCATACTGGTCTGAGCACTGACAGGCTGACCCCCTACCCCTTTAACCTCAGCAGCAATGCTGGCAGCACTCATACGTATATTGTCAAAAGCCCACCTCTGGATATGACGCTGAGCATGTGTACTCAACCTCTTTGGTCGACCATGGCGTGGCCTGTTCTGAGTGGAACCTGTCCTGTCTTGGCCACTGCTGCAGCTCAGTTTCAGGGTGTTGACAATCTTCTTATAACCTAGGCCATCTTTATGTAAAGCAACGCTTCTTTCCTGGTTTCCTGATGCTGGTACTGGTGTTATGGCACTGACGTATGTATTACAAAATCACAAATGATGATATGCAAATGAGCATGTTAACAAGTTTTTTTGTGTATAGACTGTGAAAATTCCTCTCTGATGTCCAGAGAAACCTTCATATCTGGACACACTGATGAAAATAACACAGCCCGCTGTTAACCTTATCACACTAAGGGTGCTCTAGTGTGTTTTAAATATATTGGAAGTCAAAGTGCAATCACAATAAAAGGCAATATAATCCCACATGGTATTTTGCCTGGATTGTGCAGCTCTACCCACTATGCATATTTGCCCTCTGTTGCCTTGGAAACAAATGAAGCTCAGCAAATGCAGGCACTGGCTGTGTTATGTTGCATGTATTGCTATGGCATTCAAACAAAGCAAAGGTCAAGAAGTCACAGCATCCCGCATTCCGATGTAGCCATATCTAGTCTAGAGAAATGGTTAGAGATGGATAAAAAACTGAGGTCATGGAAATCTCTTATAATTAGAGGCCTGAGAGAAAAACCCAATCAGGCATGATGGGTAAATATATAGTCTGTGGCACTGAATTTGCAAAAAAGTGACGTGGTCCACCGATAAAGCTGAGACTGGCTGGTTAGCTAGCCAGTTAAAGGTTATTGAGGTTTAATGTCAAGTCAAATGTTTGTAAGAAAATCTGCATTGGAGAAGTTATTTTGTTATATATTTTTATTTTGACGACTGTAAATTCCGAGCTTTTGGTTTTGCTTCTATTTTGTAGCAGCAAATTATAAAAATCTATAATTTGATTATAAAAATCTTTTTTATTCCATAGTGTTGTGCTGCTACAGACAATTGTGGGAATTCTGTTTCGCTGTCCACTGTTTATATATCTCCATTTTTGTTGATTTTTATTTTTCTATGTTATTTGAATGCAGCAGCTGCTGTTTACATTGTGTGGAAATTTAAAAATAAAAATTCTGGTTCCATTCACTTACATTTTTACAGTTTTTACAGTTTACATCTGCCAAAGCGAGCACTCCCTCCGCCCATTCTGGGGCTTCACTTCCATCCGCCTGCATGGCTGCAGCTACCACTGCATTCCTGGATCATGGAAGCTCATGAAAGATGGCGCTCATGTAAAGCAATACCTAAGGCTGTATTGTCCCAGTAGACTAACTGCTGGCTGTCTGCCCCCTCCCCTCCACTGAGATGCTCTGCTGCGCTCATTGCAGCAGAATGCACCACTGCCTTCTGAGATTCATTAAAACTAACCTTGTTCAGCTGACTGTGTCAGCATAAAAGGTTAGTCAGAGCATTACTCTCAATTATCTCGTACCCTCTTTTCCTCAGGGTTACATTAAAAATTGGCTCAAATAATAGGTCATCCACTAGCACGATTACTTGGATTACGTTTTAGCTGGATATCTTCTCTCATTAATTCTGGGGATACAAAGCAGCCATAAAATAAACTGGATTTCTCTGATGTTCGTATTTTAATGGCGCCAATGAAATTCCTGCTGGAGAGATTCTATTTTCCAGCAGCATACTAAATGCAGTCATTGCATATTTAAAAGTATTCATCTGGATCCAGCCTTGGAAACCAGGCTACGCACTTCATTTCACACACACACACACACTCATGCAGTTTTATACAATGCCCCACATATTCTGTCTCGTTACTATGCAAAGTTAGTATATATCTCATAAAATGCTGAAAAAAACAAACAAACAATATTTAAACCATGTTTAAGAAAATTCAAATGATTCCTGAGAGTGTTATAGTGCTCCTCAACACTCAGTATGATCATTATGAATTTTCCTCAATTAAACAGTAAATAAATAAATAAACCGACAGCAGGCGAAACAAGGTGAGCTACTCTGGATGCATATGATTAAAAATAAACAATTCTTTGTCATGCCTCTCCACACAGCACCCTTGTGCACACCAAGGGATGCTGGTGGCAGGGGACACAAAAAGCTGGTGAGCTATTACCGAATCCTTATAACTAAACGGTACGTAGGCAGCGGAGGTCGATAAAGATGTGTTTACACATGCGATTTTTTCATTATCCAAGCCCGTGCTGGTTAAAGTCCACTAGCTAAGTGGAAAGTCCTTAATGTTTTATATCTGCATGCAGCAGCTGGTAATAAGTGGAGAAGGTTTTTGACGGTTGTCCAGATAACACAAGGGAGAGAGAGTGCCTGGAAACGAATTCAATTTCCCTTCTCGCTAAAAGGATATGTTCTTTAATTATGGCAGAAATGAGCTCCAGCGAGCCGCTTTCATTTCATGAAATTGTGTTTTGACCCCTGTTTGGATGACTCAAGGATTGCCTATGCTCACGGATCCCTCGAGCTGCTTTCAATTCGGAATAATGTTTGTTTAAAGGTACCTTCATTTTAACGCAAGCTATTAAGGTTCAGATGGAAGGTAGGCATATGTTGACACTGTGTAGTATACCTTTGCTATGTTTGCTCAAGCAAGGCAGTAAAACAAATTCTTTTGATTCCTTAAAGAGCCTTTAGATAAATGGTCCTTTAAAAAATAAATAATCTAATGCCTTATGCTGTATCAACATGATGGTGAAATCACTGACAGAACTGGATCAACAGAGGTGCAGTCATTTAATTTTCAAGAAATATCAATATATATATTTATTTATCGTCGCTGTCCAATAAAAAAAAATCTCCAAAATTGCAACTTTACAGGAGAGACCAAAAATGTACTTTACTTTTAATGTAAGTCAATGGAACCAGCTGTTTTGGAGCACCTCTATTGGTCTATTCATCATGAAACTGTTACACAGTGTAAACAGCCATAGGCGTGTTTAAATGATTTTGGTAAGTTAAAATCAACAAAACATACATATATACATACACACCTTTATGTACTTTTATATATATAGATTTTTTTCTATGTACATTAACAGTTTCACTTGTTTAACCATATAAATAACTGTTACAATCATTAAAGTAGACTACATTCTATGTCTGTAACAACAGCAGGGCTAAAATATCTGGTATCCATGGTTTATTTACATGTATTTACATAACAAACAACTACGCACAACAAGTATGGATTATTACAGTGAATATTCTTTTTAACAGTGATATGTAAATTTGCCATGGTGATAGCATAACAAGGGCTTTTAGTCTTAGCAAACACTAAAAAGTGTTCTCCACATCAGGTTATTAACAAGGTCCATGATTTTAAATATGGCTGCTCAGCACCAACATATCTGAGGAATATTCAATTTCTGGTTTACTGCTGATGGCTAGAGTTGTGAAAATCTGACTTTTGATCTGACCACTGATACCTGCAGTACACTATCACACATGTAAACAACATACAATGTAAAGAAAACAGTTTTTAACCAAATACAAAGCATCATGAGCTACACAATTAAGTAGCCTAGCATGCCCCCCCTGCTATTTCAATCCAAGCTCCAGTAAACTGCTTTCACCAGTCTGCGGACTGTGCTGCTATAATCTGTCCTATAATCCCAAGAAATTATCAAGAAAACAACAAAACTACCCAATTCATCCTTTACTTAACTGTGTAGCTGTGGCAGACACATGGGAGCAGACTTTAGTGATGTTGTTCTAGCTATCCCAGAAGTCCTCCTTGACTGGCTGAGCTCTTCAGCCTCTTTGCCGTCATGATGTCAAACAGCCAGTAAAAGCTTTCACTGTTTTTAGTTTGGGACTGTTGTTACTACAACCATTGAAAGCCACGCAGCACACCATGGCTATATTTGATCTGTCAGGACGCTTTACTGAAAGGGAAGTTATTCCAGTTTTTCACTTTCTCTTTGTGTTAAGTGTTTTTTTTTGGGCATGTAAACAGTCTACAAAGTTATAAGCCCAAAACACACCAGAGCGAGAAACTACAGAAACCACTTTTCCCAGCTCCCTGAAACACCTCATAGAAGTTCCAGCCCCTTTCATTTTCACAAGGTGACGTCATTAGGTAACGTGATTCTTATTGGTCTCATGACATGTGCGGCTGAAACTACAGTTATAGCATTTCTTAAAAAAAAAAGGGATAATCCAAGGTCGAAAAACAGGCAGAGGTCAAAAAGGAGCACGAGCAAAACACGGTTACAAGGACTCGGCAAAAAGAGCCCGTATCATAACACAGGGGAAAATCAAAAACCAAAAACACATGGCAATCACTCCAATAGGGCCAAGATGAGAATCGAAAGAGACAAAAAAGAAGGTCTAACAGGTAAACAAGTCAATATAAACAACATTTACTAGGCACAGATGAACTGAGGTAATACTCAGCTAGAGACTAGTTATATATACAGGTTATATAGGGACAGACACAGTGTAAGAATGAGAATTTTGGAGATGCCGGTCAGGGGATAGTCAGCTGACGTAGAGCCTGGAATGATGTAATCGTGCATGCTTGGAGTTCAGAGAGGCGGGCAGTGACTGACATTGGTGGAGGTGGCTGGAGACGTGACACTCGGCCACCAGTGGGGCGGGGCTGGGACTTACGATACGATAGATTAGGATACCCCTTTTCAATTGGGTATCCTAATCTATTGTACCATAAGTCCCAGCCCCACTGGCGGCTTAGTGTCACGTCTCCCGCCGCCTCCTCCAACGTCAATCAATGTCAATCTCCCACCGCCTCCTCCAATGTCAATCACCACCCGCCTTTCTGAACTCAAAAGAAGGGGCGAGCTGAGCAATCAGAGGCGGAGCTTTAAGACGTAGGGGTTTCAGACAGAGACTGAACCCAGATGTACAGTACATGAAAAATACTGTGCTTTGGAAAAATTGAAGCTTGTAAATCTATTCCAGCAGATCCAAAAATACAACTATTATAGTGTACAAAAAGGTGGTCCTATGAGCGCTGCTTTGGGTAGTATGTCAACAATATAATGGTTTGAAATTAAATTATTTGAATATTATCTATTCTACACAGAAAATAATAAATAGGCTATTTGGCTTTTATTGTGAGTGAGCAGGCTTTCTGAAGATCATCTGTATTATTGTCTGGGTGACTGACTGTACACTATAGATGCTGCAAACAGAGACTAGTTGAAAAATGCTGAAATACTCATTCAAGGATTCGTTCATTGAAAGGTTTTACAGGAACGCAAAGGTATTTCTTGTAAGGCCTCATAGTCCAAAGACTCCAAAGCTCTTTTTAGCACCTTTAGTGTAATGTACTGTGTGCTTAGGTGGTGGAGGGGTTGTTATCTGCTACAGCGCTGTAGAGAAGCAGCAGTCTGCTATGAATGGCTGTAATTGCACATTTGTAATCAGTGCGGAATAATGGATTCAATTTTGTAAAGCGCAAGTTATTTTTACTTCGGCGAGATTAAAGGTTCCCTCTTTCTTATTAATTATTCCATTATTTTACCAAACCCTCGCCAAAGCACACATCAAAGAGCCTCGCCTTCCGCATTTCTCACACGGCATAATGTTATTCCTCACAAGTGTAACAGCCAACCTAGTTTTTTTTACTAGGAAAAAAAAGAAAAAAAATCTCTTTTCTTTATAAGAGGACATTCTTTGTGGATTGTTTTTGTGCTACTGGCGAAACCTCTACATATAATAATTATTATAAACTGAAACTGTGCCATACCGTCTTCTTTATTTTATAGCTGTCTTTCTGATTATATTAAAGGTGCAGAGTCTAATAGGTATGATGCAGCGTCTATCTTTCTGTCTGTGTCTGGAAGATTTTTTTTCCCCCGCTCCCTCAACACCAGATTTCATCTTTTTCCAAAAGCCACATCACAGTGGGAATCCTCCAATCGAGTCCCAGAAGTCTTATTGCATCTTCTTTCCTCTTTCTGATGCTTTCTTTGCTCTTTCCCTACATCCTTCTAATCTCCAGCAGCTTTCAGCACTGTCTCCTCTTTTTATGTTTTTCCTATTTATTCTCTCCCACTCTTAGTAATAGCGTTCTTTCTAGCTTGCGAAATGAGCTGCTAGCTATGTTTTTGAACATGCCTTATTCAAGCTGAGATGAATTTTCAAACAACAAGCATGCGTAGTTCACAAAAGCAACCTTATTGTTTGTTTTTATGTTTAACATAATGATAAGAGAGAGCTCTTTTGTAAGGGGTTTATCTAAAGGCTCCAGTTCAAAGAGTGCAGGAGAGCCTGGAGATCAAATACTTTTAATAGCTATTGTGAAATATAGGTGGCTAAGGTTGAATAAACATGCCCATAATCCTATACGGCATTTTGTAACTGTTCTGTAATCTAGCAGATATTTTTACACATAAATGTAGATAAAACCTACTCCAGTCTAATTCCTGGGCTCTACCAGAAGCCACTGTTAACATGAATCTGCAATAACATGAAATCACAAACAGCATGGATTTTTATAAAAATAATTATTGTAAAAATAAACAAAACATGCAGATTTAAAATTAATTGAATTTTGTTTTATGTCATTCAGGTACAGGCCTATGAGTTTCTGCTTACTGTCTCCTCTAGGTGTATGTTCATGCTATGCTGAAGTGCTACACTGTTGCGTAGGAGCAGGCAATGGCAGGAGCGGTAGATATCAGCTCAGGTTTTTATTAAATTCCATACGTGACACAACATTCACAGTTAAACGCACACAGGAACAATAACCAACCAAGACTGGGGCAAAACTGAGGGGTTAAATGGAGACACTAAACAGGGGACACCTGGCGAACAGGAGGGGACATAAACACAGAGCAGGTGAGGGGCTGAGACAAGGAGCACATGACAAAAACAGACAAGTGGCTTGGGGCAGGGGAACGTAAACAAAGACAGGCGCACATAGCAAAGACAGGACGGGGTAAACAAGAACACAGACAGCATGTGACATACACTTTTAAACATAATGGTTGTTACATGGTTCCTGGCTTAATCCAATCATTAAAATGAAAACTTTATATTTTGGACTGTTTACCTTTTATTAACTGTTTTTAACTTTTATTAACTTTTAAAGGTCCCACGTACTCTATTCTTTTGTATGATATTTCTTTATTGTTAAGTTAAGTCAAGATTTATTTATGTAACAGATGTCGTCACAGCATTATAGAAAATCCAGGTCTGAGCTTCTAAGGAGTAGCTCTTGATCTGATGAAGCAACCTTGAGAGCAACCAGACTCAAAAAGAGGCACTCGGTGAACCCGGTGTCTGCTTGACACAGAATAGCAAAACGCACAAAAGCAGCTTGATATAGATTTACAATTATATGCATTATTGACGGCAGCAAAATAGGAGGATAACTGTCTCATCAGAGTAGCAGCGAGAAGCAGCTCAGTGTTTGAGAGGCGGGAGATGAAAAGGCTGATTACTTTGTGACAGCAGGAGAAGAAAACGTCTGTGATTAAGTGAGTAAGCAGGATCTTCAGGAGGGTGAGCTCCATGCAGGCGAAAAAACAATTCTGCTAGGCACTGGGCAGCAGGAGCTCCATGGTGAGAAAACTGGTGCAGAATATGGGCAGACAGGAGCACCCGGTCAAGGCATCCGACCACACCGGATGGGCGGTTGTTCCGCATTAGACCACACGGGATGGGCGGTTGTTCCGCATCAGACCACACGGTATGGGCGGTTGTTAAGCTTGACAAAAGAAACACAAAGATAGTGGTTCTGTTTGGAGTGACTGAGGACAGTATATGGTGTTAATAAGGTGCAGCAGTGACTCCAGCAGGCCTGGCTATTACAGCCTACTCATAGGGAGAGCTAGAAGGTAACACAGACATGAGGGCTCCCTGAGATGTCAGCGCTCCACCGACTTGACTGAGCACATAAGAGCAGCGGGACGACATCACCAGCTAAAGTTTGGGTGCCCTGTCAGATGACATATTTCTGTGCATTTTTGAAACTTCATTAATGTTCACACTAAACTACATTAAAAAGTAACTTTAGAACTCACTAATCTAATGAACAACTTCTGATGCACTATATCTGGTGCTGCAGGAACATGGCTGGTGTGCATAGTGTGTATGGGAGGAAAGATCTCTGGGACTGGGAGGATGATGACGAGAATGTGGAGTGGGTGCAGGTCAGTCACCCAGAGTAACACTACGCCCACTGCCTGGTCCTAGCAGATTGCTTTCCTCCCCCTGGTAGACAAGGGTCATGGCACAGAGAAGGACTCTGCCCACGAGCCTTCCTCACTCTCCCAACCAGACATGGCGCCCCCCTTTAGGACCTGCTGGTCAAGCTGGGGCTGTCGGAGTCCTGCCCTCTCCTGTCATGTCCCTGACCTGCACCTGGTCATTACTCACCACAGACCAGGTTCACTCCGGTGGAGAAGTCGGCCTGGAGAGTGCATGCCCATGGTGGAGGACAAGAACTCTCCCTGACCACAGTGTCTCAACGCTTGGACACTGGCGGATGCTCTAGAGCCCTTGGCTGCCCTCATCGACAGCACCATCCAGTGTTCCAGAAAGTACCTCTGAGCTGCCACCAGCATCGATAGCACCACCTGGCACCCTGTACTAGAGCAGCCACCACTGACAGCGCCACCTGTTTTTCTTGAAGGACGGCATGGAAACTCTACAAGCATTGACAGCATTACCAGAAAACCATCAGCAGTGGCTACACCTCTTCTCTCAGCCCACCTCCTCTACTTGGACCCGGCCACCAGACCATGCCTCACCTTTGACTCTGGCGGCTGTGCTCTAAAGGGGAGGATGTAGCACTGGAGAGGGGGTCACTGCCTAACCCCTGAGCACATAACACACAGGTGTGCAGCGTCAGAGGAGAGACACTTTAAACTGACGCTCTCTCTCGCATCCGCTAAAGAAACAGGAGGAAAATGAAGACAAAGGACTCTTCATATTAAGTCTGATTTATCATGCAGTAAAGCTCATTTTGTTTGTTTTTCACTAAAATGCATGTAAATAAAGACCCTTTGGTTCACAGTTTTGTTTTGTGCATGTAGGTTTACTTCTGGTTTCATATAGTAAATCAAATAGTTAGATCATCTCTGTGAAATTTTTTTCAAACCCTTATTAGCTTTGATCATTTCACGGCTGAAGCTAAACTGTTATAAACTACACTGTGAATGGGCACAATACAGACGGAACAGGATGGATGGAATGCCTCTGCAGGACAATAAAAGTCTGGCTGCAGTGCAATGAATCTTTCCCACCAGCCTTTAAGCATGCTTTTCTAAAAATAGATCACCACACTGTGTAACGGATACCTGTCTGACTGTCTTAAAGAGGACCCCTGGGACTGCTGGCCATAGTGCACACTGACCATAATGCATGATGCATGGACTGTAGCTCAGAAGACAGAATGGTACCGAGTGCACTGCACAAACAATATATTTGCGAGAAAAAGCATTTTAAATGTAATCAATATATCTAATGTTTACTGATATGCATTTAATGTGTTCATTGTGGAACATCTCACTGCTGATAAAAGCGGATATGCAGAAGCTCAGGCATAGGGCTGGACTGCTTTTTAAGAGAGACTGTAAATAGTTGGTTAGTTGTGGACATTGTGTTAGCATATGCTATTTTGTACTAGGCTGTGGGGCTATGGAGCTGGTTTGGTTGTTTGTGGTTACTGTGGTCAGTTGTTTGAGACCTACCTGCTGCTCCACTGTATTTGTCCGCGCTGGTGATGGTTTCCCAGTTCTGCTGTGTCCACTGTAGCCAAGATCTCACATTTGGCGACAGAAGTTGGATCACCCTAGCAAAATGAATGGAAATGGTGATACCAGATAGATAGACACTGATCCCAGACGGAAATTCAAGAGTGAACAGACACCCTAGGTGGTGGTGAGCACACTTGCCACAGCACCCGGGGAGAAGTCAGGGGTCCAGCGCTTTGCTCAAGGGCACTTCAGTCGTGTCATGTCGGTTCATAGGATTGAACTGGCAACCTCCTGGTCACAAGGCTGGTTCCCCAACCTCCAGCCCACGACTGCCCAGAAGTTGTGAACTCATGGCTAAGATGAAACCATTTTTTGCTGTGCACCAGTGATTTCCACAGGCATTCCAATCTTGTCAGGAGAATGCTCCATGCTAAGGGGAATAGGAGTGTGCACTACAGCCCTCCTCATTCAAGAGTTTAACACGGCTCTTTGTGGCTTCATGAACTCATGGCTCAAACTAAAGAGCCCTGAGTAAGAAGAGGTAGCATGGTGAAGTCAAAAGCAAGGACAGTGGAGAAAGCAGCAGAAGAAGCGATTCAGCAGTGAAGCCCGGCTGGAGGTCTCTAGAAGCAAGAAATCTAGGATGACGCCCAGAACACCCAAAACACCTGGATAGAGGCTACGAGGACTCGCCAGTCCCAGCATGGCAGCGGCTAACTGAAGCTAAGAGTCAGGGCTCTGGTAGACAAGGGCAGCACTATTGCTGAGATCTGTGGCGTGGTGGGTAGTGGAGGAAATGAAAAAGGGAATGTCCCAACATGCCCCAGGGACTCAGACAGTGTTCGGACTGCTTGGTCACTGGGATGGTTTGACCACTGAACAGGGAGGTGTATAGTAACCCATCTCCGGCTTGTGTGAGTGTGAACATGCATAATCTTATGGGGAGCACGAGGCTTACAGTTAGAGAGGCTACTCTGACTGTAAATCACTGTCGTAGGCCATTTGTGGACATTACAGGTGCTTGCATGTGTCATTTTTTGCTGGGCTGTGGAGCTGCTGTTGGAGTTAGGGGACTGTTTGTAACATGCCTGCTGCCCTGCTGCATTCGTCAACACTGGCAGCAGTTTCTCCACCACTGTAATAAACAACCTTCGCCTAAAGCTAAATGTGTTTCACGTCTCCTTCTTTGGCGAGACGTCACAGTATGAATATCATAACATTATTCACTCTCTCGACATTTTTATTTATTTTAAGGACTTTTAGAAAGAGAAACGCTCATTGTACTGGTTGGTAATTATACTTTCTCCAAGAAAAAATGCTTGCCGAAACACATTAATCTTATAAAATTGTTATATCATGCCTTAATGAGGAATAAAAGCTATATAGCTGACATTTAAAAATGCTTCCCCTTGCTAAGATCTTTTTTTTTTTGCTGTGCACCAGTGATTTCCCCAGGCATTCCAATCTTGTCAGGCGAATGGTCCATGCTAAGGGGAATAGGAGTGTGCACTACAGCCCTCTTCATGCTAGAGTTTAACACGGCTCTTTGTGGCACCCCAACAGCGCAAGGCACTCCATGTATTTCAGAGATTAAGTCTCCCTTTTCAAGAGCAGTTATAGCCTTGGAGAGCAAGTCATTAGACTTCTTGTTATGGAAGAGGTGAAGTGGAAAATTGGTTGCTTCAAACAAAGTGCTGATTGAAAATGAAATCGTCAGTGAAAGAAAATAATGCTGTCCAAAAGCGGATATTAAGTCTTGTCCCCCTCTGACAACACTGTTTATAAAACATTTCGAGAACCATGCTTTCAGATATCTGGGGGCTTAGCGATGTGGTTGAGAGAACAGACTTTAGACCACAGGCTTTAAAGGCATTAACAAAGCATAATGTATATTTACATAAAGGTGGCAAAATTTAAACAATGGCATAAAAGAAGAACTGTTTTGATCCATGTTTGAAAAACAAAAAAGATTTGTGAGCATTAATAACCTTCTAAAGCTTTTAAATGACTAACATCATGTGATGGTTCCAGATGAATGTCAGGCAGACTCTCAGGCTGGGGGTGCTTGGAGCAGAGGCAGGACAGATGGACACACGCGAGCATTAAACGAAATATGCTTTAATAAAGAACAAAAAATCAAGCATGAAATATAACCAAAACAGAAACACCAGGCGAACAGGAAACAAAACCATGAGAACCATAAACAGAGGAATACAGAAATACAGAAAATGACTGACAACACGTACAAGTAAGAACCGGTAAGAATATATAGATAAGTTAACGAGAGCAAAACAGCTGACGAGACTAGGGACAAACGAGGTGCAGGTGAGAAAGGCGGGGCAAGGGCAGAAGCACAGGAGCACATGACAAAAACACAAACTGAACCACATGACTAGAACGGGGGTATGTAAACAAAAGGACGAAGACTGGGCCAGGAGAGGTGCCGGAGGAAATAGGCACGACGAAGGGGGCGGACGCAGGCACAAGATTTAACTAGATACTTTAATGAGAACAAAACAAACACTAAGAAAGTAAACAAACAAGAAGTAAAATCAAAACAGAAACACTTGCCAAACTGACAGGGTCCACATGTAACACAAACCACAGAAAACAAACCACAAAGGAGAGGGCAAAACAGCAGACTATATACACAGGATAACAAGAGGAAACAGGAGACAGCTGGTGACAATGGGAGGTGACAAAGATGGGAACCAGGTGGAGGGCGGAGGCAAGGATCACATGACTACAAACAGAACCACATGGTGAAAGACGTAAACACAAGCACATGACTACAAACAGGAACGTAAACAAACAGGCAAGGACGAGGGAAACAGGGCAGGACGTGACAAAGACGAAGAAAATGTTTAACCTACTTTGTTGAACTACCTCATGTATCTGTGTACACTTTAATGATTTCAGCAATAAATTAAAAATAAATGGAATATAATAGAAACTTATTAGGCTTATTTGCAGAGCTTAACCTTCGAGTAACTACTGTATGATAACATTACTAATGTTAATGCAGTCTATAAACTAGAATCATTGTAACTGGTGGCTACTCACTTTCATTCACTGTTATGCTTTAATGTTTTGGGTCAAACTATTTTACTCCAATTCCTGATATAAACAGGTTTTTGTACCCGGATGTGTTTTTAAGATTCCAGACCACATGCTCATTAGCTGGCCTTAGCTTAGGACATTCTACTGAGGGAATAAATTAGCCAACGGAGTTGCTAACAATGCATACAGGAGCCTCTAATTAGCATTTCACAAACAGAAGCATGCTAATTGGTGCTTACTAAATTTTTCTGGTTGCTGCTATTTGCATTGGAATGGTGGGTCAAATTATTTCTTTATGATCGATTACGTAAAAGACTGTAAAGGACATGTGTGTAGTTGGACGTTTCCAGGTTACAGTGAGTACATGTCCTTATCAGCTGGGCGTAACCTGCTGTGAGCTCTCTACTGAACCCATGTTTAAGTGTACTCAGCTAATTGCTTGGATGGAACTCTTTAGCCAAAGCTACTTTCGCTGTGTCCACAGTCTGGGAGCAGTACTTTGCTGAGAGTTGTGTTTGCTTATTCCTCCTAATGGCCCACTTTTTGGAGCCTGTGCTGATTCATTTGTGAATTAGCTGGCGCTTGCACGGGCGAGTTTGGCAGCAATAAACCTCGCTTTGACTCACCCTAGCTCCATTTATCAGATGCCTTGAGACAAACAGTGAGCCCGTTAAATTTGGCCTCTGGAGGCTACAGGAATATTGGAATATCGTAGACCTTTAGTGGTGGTCGCCAGGGGAAATTCACACAGTGACAGATATGTGTTTCTATGCGCTGCAGTGACCCACAAGAGAGATCTTAGGCAATCGTTAAGACAAACCTCAAAGATATACTGATTTAAGGGAAACAAATACATGGTTAGCAATAGAACAGGAAAATAAAGGATGCAAGCACATCAACGCTGTGCAAAACAAAAAAACAATGTGTCTCTCTGTTTTGGTTTTTCTGCATTATTAGAACTGCAGTTGCTTCTGTTTACATTGTATGAAATATTCATGGTTAATGGACCAATAGAAATGTTCTAAAATAACCATTCACTTCCATAAAAATTAAAGAAAGCTTTGGCCTCATCTGTGAAGTTGGCATTTTGAAGGCACTTGTTTTTCTTTGGACGGTGATGATATATACAAGTAGGCCAGAGCCCAGTGATGGTTAATTGAGTTGCCATGGTAACATTTTCTGAAAATGAAAGAAAAAAGCATTGTTTATTTATTAATGTATTTCATGCAAATGACAGCAAGACAGCAGTGTGTCCGAGCCTAATGGCTGAACTTTTAATACTGTAGCTCAGGTGAGATTGTTCTAGAAACACAACTGCGCTGGTTAAACATTCTCGGTGTGCTTTACTGTCTCTGTACAGAAAAACTCCTGCTACGCTACAGCCTACATTTTGGGATATCCTAACACCACAGCGTCATGTTTCAAACATATGAGTGAAAACTGGACTCAGTTTAACCCTTTACGTGGCTATTTTCCATATGGTCACTCAATTGAGAGGCCACTGTTACAGACTGTTAAAATCACTGTGAATAAAAGTCCAGTGTTTTTGCCTTTTAATGTTAAGTTCATTTAAAGATTTAAAAAATTGACTCCAACAATGACAAGAGCAGCTGCTTTGATCAAATAAAAGAAAAGAATACTTTAACTTTTGTTGATACAAAAGTTTTAGCAGGTCCCAACAGGTAAATAATAAAAAAATTAACAAATACTGTCACTGTACTAACAAAACCATGTGTGAGTTGCTATTAATACAGTTTCATTTTTACAGTTAATGTTACATTTTTTTTTATTTTTGAGCATTTGTACTGGCCCATTCGTCACAACCTCTTTACGTAACACGTAGGGCTGCTGCCGTGCTCGGATTCTATAGGGGGAAAAAAAGGAAGGATAAAAAATATGTACATGCTTTAGATATGACAGCGATGGTGAACAAACTATGAGAAAATATAAGAAGTGTAACTGTGCAAAGAGGACTAATCCTTTACAATGTAGAACAATGATTCTGCTTGTTGCTCACCCTCCATTAATCGACTGTTTGCTATTAGAACTGTTGTTTAATTATTAACTGCACTAATTTGTGCTAATGTAACAAGTTCAATTAATTGAACTAATTTAAACCTGAACTGCCTTTCAAAGCAGAATCAATTAGACAAACATGCAATATAAATTTACTGTGATTTATAGGAGTTATAAAATATGCAAGTGTGGATTATCACTTCCAACATCAAAACTGCAGGAAAATTAAGGTTGCACAAATGCTCTTAATAACGTGGTTCATTTGCCCTAATTATGCCAAAGGGTGTGCAAGAGTTGAGAACTATCAAATTGCAGCTCGAGTGTGTGTGTGTGTGCATTCATCAGGAACATCCGGAACATTAATTTAAGTGTTTTGTTTGTTACTTTACAAAATTGGATCTAATAACTGCTGTAACTATTTTTCTTGTTTTTGTCTTTCTTGTTCACATACCCTATCGATCAAAAGTTTTAAAGCGTTTGGCTGGTAGTGATCTAAAACGTCAGGCTGGTAGTGTTCTGAAACGTTTGGCTGGTAGTGTACTAAAACATTTGGCTGGTAGTGATCTAAAACGTTTGGCTGGTAGTGTACTAAACATTTGGCTGGTAGTGTACTAAAACGTTTGGCTGGTAGTGATCTAAAACATTTGGCTGGTAGTGCATAAAACGTTTGGCTGGTAGTGTACTAAAACGTTTGACTGGTAGTGTATCTAAAACGTTTGGCTGGTAGTGATCTAAAACATTTGGCTGGTAGTGTATCTAAAACGTTTGGCTGGTAGTGTACTAAAACATTTGGCTGGTAGTGTACTAAAACATTTGGCTGGTAGTGTACTAAAACGTTTGACTGGTAGTGTACTAAAACGTTTGGCTGGTAGTGTACTAAAACGTTTGACTGGTAGTGTACTAAAACATTTGACTGGTAGTGTACTAAAACATTTGGCTGGTAGTGTACTAAAACGTTTGACTGGTAGTGTACTAAAACATTTGGCTGGTAGTGTACTAAAACGTTTGACTGGTAGTGTACTAAAACGTCTGGCTGGTAGTGTATCTAAAACGTTTGACTGGTAGTGTACTAAAACGTTTGGCTGGTAGTGTACTAAAACGTTTGACTGGTAGTGTACTAAAACATTTGGCTGGTAGTGTACTAAAACGTTTGACTGGTAGTGTACTAAAACATTTGGCTGGTAGTGTACTAAAACGTTTGGCTGGTAGTGTACTAAAACGTTTGACTGGTAGTGTACTAAAACGTTTGACTGGTAGTGTACTAAAACATTTGGCTGGTAGTGTACTAAAACGTTTGACTGGTAGTGTACTAAAACGTTTGGCTGGTAGTGTACTAAAACGTTTGACTGGTAGTGTACTAAAGCGTTTGGCTGGTAGTGTACTAAAACGTCTGGCTGGTAGTGTACTAAAGCGTTTGACTGGTAGTGTACTAAAACGTTTGACTGGTAGTGTACTAAAACATTTGACTGGTAGTGTATCTAAAACATTTGACTGGTAGTGTACTAAAACGTTTGACTGGTAGTATACTAAAACATTTGACTGGTAGTATACTAAAACGTTTGTCTGGTAGTGTATCTAAAACATTTGACTGGTAGTGTACTAAAACATTTGACTGGTAGTGTATCTAAAACATTTGACTGGTAGTGTACTAAAACATTTGACTGGTAGTGTATCTAAAACATTTGACTGGTAGTGTATCTAAAACATTTGACTGGTAGTGTACTAAAGCGTTTGACTGGTAGTGTACTAAAACGTTTGGTAGTGTATCTAAAACATTTGACTGGTAGTGTATCTAAAACATTTGACTGGTAGTGTATCTAAAACGTTTGACTGGTAGTGTACTAAAACGTTTGGCTGGTAGTGTACTAAAACGTTTGACTGGTAGTGTACTAAAACGTTTGGCTGGTAGTGTACTAAAACATTTGACTGGTAGTGTACTAAAACGTTTGACTGGTAGTGTACTAAAACGTTTGACTGGTAGTGTACTAAAACGTTTGGCTGGTAGTGTACTAAAACATTTGACTGGTAGTGTATCTAAAACATTTGACTGGTAGTGTACTAAAATGTTGAGGGTTGGTGACCCCTGTGTAGCCCTGTGTACAACTTTTGTGTACAAAAGTCCAATTTTTATTTTCTCACTATTTTATTTACTTATTATTTATTTTAAAGATGGAGGATCTTAGCATGTGTGGTTGTTTCATAGTTCACTGTTAGATTTCAGATAAGCCCAATGGGAAAGACTGCTGTTCTTTCACTATTCCAAAGACTTTGTTTTGTCCTGCACCCTTTTTCTTCTCCTCAATCTCACTGTTGTTTGAATAATGAGGTTGTCAAGTTGTAGAAAAATGAATATTGATGCTTTAAGCAAGTGATCACTCTTAGGCTTTTCACACCATCTGCGTTTGTGTTCGTCTGGTCAATTTACTCCCACTAAAATACCCCTTTCAGGCCCAGCTTTGTGGTAGCAAAGTGGCTTTAGCTACAATTTGAACAGCTAGTATTGAAGCAGTGAATGGTTATTGATGAAGGAGAATTGCCAGACGTGCAAGCAGCATTCAGGAAAGGCAGAGAAAGAAGAGACTTCACTGCAGATGCATGCTGGATCACTGAGTAAGCCAAGGAGGTCAAGAAAGAAGTCAACATGTGTTTCATTGACTAAAGCAAAAGCTTTGACTGATGGAAAACTATGAAATGTTCTCAAGAAAATAGCCATACCAGAACATATCACTGTTTTGGAGAGGAATCTTGTCACTGATCAACAAGGCACGGTTAGGATGGATACACAGACTGGTTCTACATTGGCAATGCACTTAGACGAGGCTGCTTACTATCACTGTACCTGTAACTGTATACATATAATGAGAGAAACAGAGCTAGAAGAAGATGATTAAGGATTTAGGATTGGTGGAAGAAATATCAATAACAATCCACGTGTGGGTGAACACTCATAGCAGAAAAACCCTGAAGAACTGATGGCTCTTATAATGACTATAAAAGAACAGAGTAAACAGATGGGACTTCATCTCAATATGAAGACGACTAAGGTTATGGTTAGGGGAAAGAGCACCATTTGGAAATAATGAACAGCTTCACTGTACTTGGATCAGGTATTAACAAAGGACCCAGCACTCAAGGAATCTGACACAGATTGGCAGAACAAGGATGAAGGTGCTTGAATTTTTTTCTCTGCAAACAAATATCAGAGGTGTCCATGCTATTGTCATCTCTGAGGATCTTTATGGATATAAAAGCTGGACGATAAACAAGCAAGACAGCAAACATATTTGAATTTTGGTGTTGGTGAAGACTTTAGAAAGCATCCTGGACAGCAAAGAAAACAATGTATCAGAATCAGAGTCATGAACTGGCCATTAAAAGTTTAACAACCTGAATGAGTTTAACATTTATTCAATGAATTCAATATGTATATGGGATACAATGTATGGGCTCGGAGACTTTTCTGTTTACCACAGAGTTTGCCAGGTTTATTTTTTGGCCATTAGTTTTCCACCTGGCTTACACATACTAAAAACTTATCTGGGCATGTCAATGATTGCAAAACAAATATAATATAACCTTGTTCTGATTCATGATGTTGATCATAACATTGATGTTTGGATTATTCCCAATAAAAAGACTTTATGCACACAACCTCAATCTCGCCTGTTACACATTGTCTATTGCAGACTTTGAAGATAGATTGCAGAAGTGTACACATTGTCTATTGCAGACTTTGAAGCTTGTACACACACACACACACATGCTTACATATATATATATATCTTCAAAGTGTGCAATAGACAATGTGTAACAGGCGAGATTGAGGTTGTGTGCATAAAGCAATATGTGTATATATATATATATATATATATATATATATATATATATATATATATATATATATATATATATATAAACTAGGTTAGGCCCATTAGGCTGTAGTTAAAAATGGCAAGAGTATCTCAGCAGTCGGACTGATCTATCAGTGCAGAGGTAGTTTATCTTTAAGACTAAACACCTTTACTCTGAAACATGGACTGACCTAGAGTTTTATTGGCACCAGAGGCCTTCTGTCACACTTCATTTGAGAAATAGATGGACCCTACACAGGCAGGTTAAATTAAATGTTTTATTAACCCTGCTGTTACTCCACTCTTAAAACTGAAGAGCTAATGTGGGCCACCTTTGCTGAGTGAAGCCTTCTGAACGGCTGCCAGGTCTTCCTTTTTTCAGCCTGCCTAAAGAACCTACCGGCCTGCGCTGTGCTGGGGGCACATGGCCGGTCGCAATGCTCTGTGATTTTTAAGCCCAGCAATGCTAGCAGATGCTCCCTCAGCAAAACTACTAGCACATAAAGAGACTTCTATTAGAACATACATCAGAGAGAATAACCACACTTAAAAAAAAGCCATTTTTAAACGAAATGTTCTTAACAAGCTAAAGTAAACCAACGTTACGCATACTCACACCTGTTCTGCCTCCCCTGAGTACTAGCTCTGTCTCCGCCCCTTCTTAGTCACCTGTTGTGCGTCTCCTCATCAGCAAAGACTATTTATACCTGGCCCATTCACTTGCCTATTTGCCAGGTATTGCCACTATTCTTTGTGTCTTGCTGAGCTGTTTATATATCCTGTCTTGGTTTTTTGGGAACTTCTGCTAGTTATATGACTTCTGTTTTTGGATTCTCCCTTCTGGCTTTGTTTTGTAAATTATTCTGTGATCTGTTAAACTCTCTGCAGCTTGCATTTCAAGCTTGTTGTCTCCGTGTTACACCACATGCTTTTTTCTATATAAGATAAATTTAAAGTACATTGTTAAATCCAAATGCAGTCCAAACACAAAAAAATAATAAATGCATAAAATAACATTGTAAATGTTCTTGATTGAATAATTTCACCCGTTTTACTTCCATACATTTATGTGAGCCATTTTAACAAAATACTTAGACCCAAAATACAACGCTTGCAAAAAAGAACCCTACATAGTGCTCAGAAAGAAACTGTGGTGTTATGAGTGTGAAGCACTGCGGGTACCACTACGACAGTGGTGTGAGAGACTGAATATGTGAATACTTGGGACTGTAAGCTTAAAGATGTGTACAAGCGTTGCATGTTTTGTTCTGTGCAGGGCTGTTTAGTGGGGTAGTGCAGCGTTTGTGCCTACGAGGCTGGAACGAGTGACAGAGGGTCATGATTTTCTCACTAGGATCTGTGGGGTGGTAGGCAGCAGAGAAAGCAGAGAGTGGTTAAAGGAGCTCAGCTGCTGAGGTCACAGCTCCAGGTAGCCTGAAGAGTGATGGCGCGAGCTGCATGGAGATCTGCTGCGTTGAGGAGGAGGACGCAGCACTTAGTCTATTTTGGGGGTTTGAGTTATTATACGTGCAGATGGGTGGCAGGGTAGCACCCTGCTACCGGCCTGGAAGAGGATGGAAATGTCCGGCGTCCCTGGTCAGAAACTCTGGGTGCGTCCAAAATCACCTACACCAAAATCAGTAGGTACTTGATTGGAGCCGGTATGTAGTGCTCAAGCAGTAGACTAGTAGGCAGTTTCAGTACGCTAGTGTTCAGTATCCACACAATCTCGGACGTACTAAGTCTGCCATCTTACCAATGTCCTGTGACACAAGATGTCAGATCACTACTGTAAACATCTCGCTATTCATTAAAAGCCTCGTTTACCGACAGATTTAGATTTTTTTCAAACTGAGCTGAGTTTTGTGTGAATATGTATTTGGAGAAGATGAATCAGGAGGAACTTAATCTTTTTTTTACCCAATAAGAAGCTCTAAGAAGCTCTCTTGTATGTACATAGCCGCTTTTCCTGCCTTGCCAGTTATATTATGGGATAGCACAATATGCTGCAGCTGCCTACTTAAAAATGTCTCCTGATTTAGTAGGTGATCTGGGTAACTTTCGTGTACTGCTCGATGGCTACTAAGTATTTGGAATAATAGCAGCGCTCGCCTACTTATTTCACCAACTGAGTAATAGGCAAGTAGGTGATTTTGGATGCACCATCTGTTTGGACTTTGTGGGCTCCCTTAAATACGGGAAGCAAGTTAGTGCCCCAATACGTACCAGGTGTGGGACACCTTGTTCTCTGGGGTAAAGTCACTATTTTGGAGATGCTTGTTTTTCTTTGGACAGTGATAATATATTAATAATTCTGTAGTGGTTATGTAGCACCCTCTTGCAATCTAAAGTTAATTTACTGTAAGATCCAGGAGGAGTGCTACAGAAATCTATATTCTTTAGTAAAAGCTTCTGTTTGTAAAATTCTTCTTAGAGATTCTAGATTTCACATAATCAGCAATATAAGCAATGTAATTAGCCATCTTTGACTAATCTACTCCTTTAAATCTAAAATATCTGCTTTAATATACTAACATGCATCATGCATGAAAGGCTTCAAAGAAATTAGGTTTCATGGTTGTAGCCTAAGCACCTGCGGTCTGGTCTGAGTAAAGTATGGTCTGTTTTTGTTCCAGCTGCAAGGCTGCAGTGGGGCCATTTTTCCCCAGCCATTGTTGCTTTAGCTGTTCCTCCCAGTGCTCTTTCTGTCTCGTGCTGTCAGCTTAGTGGGCTTTATTGTTGGCTTTGGCTGAGCAGAGGCTCCACTCAGCAGCCTGGGATCTGACACACACACACACACACACACACATACACATGAATACAGCTGAACTCCGCCACCTCACAGTGAATCAGGTAATCTGGTTTAGAACAGCACAGTGCGAGTCTGCTCTCAGGCTCAGTGCTTAAAGAAGTTTTGACCCCCCCCTCACCAACTGAGCATTCTCTCACCTGTCATCATGTGTTAACAGCCAGGTTTACTGTTTTTATACGCGGCCCTTAGAATGTTTGTTGTTATCGTTTATTTCCAAGCCAACAGCTTTATTGATAGAAATGCTGCACTCCTCTGCTGCTTCTCACTGGGCTCAAACACACTCTAAGCCTTCAAAATCCCTCATAAATCTCCTTTCTAGAAACGGCAAATACACCGCGTACTCCCCTGTCCTTAGACTTTCTTCCAAAATAAAACAAATCTGTTGTGCTTTTACTTTTTTCTCTTAAACATCTTTAAACATCTTTTGGGTTTAACCAGGATTGTTCAAGCCCAGTGAGATGCTGCAGAGGAGCAATTATGATTTGCGCTACTGAAGCAGCCAGAAAAGTTGTGCTTTTTCTTAAATGATGGGATGCAATGATTTTAACAAGTTTTGTGTTAAAAAAAACCCAGAAACATAGCTATAAATATAGTCATAATCAAGTAATAAAAATAGTACTGGCAAAATGACAATAACGGTGGTGTTAGGTGCTGAGCCATGAGCCAAGCTGGGTCAAGAAATAAGAAAACATCTCTACTATTAGCTGCTAGTGTCTCTATGGAATTTGAATCATATATCACTGATGGTAATTTAGAACATATTTTGGCCATTTTAGATTAAATGTAAACAATTGCAGCTTATAAAATACGTTATATTTGTATATGTGCTGTTTTCTAACATCTGGCTAAAGTGCATTGGTAAGACTACGACTTACACTTGCAGACAGAAGGTTCCCAATTATGATTCCTCAGATCTACCACCCTTGTGAGTTTAGCTCTGACTCTAAATCTAAAACAAAAACAGGTGATGAAGGCTTTCACAGACATCCAACTGTTAGAAGATATTTTAAATGTGAACTCTATGAGGACCAGGACTATAAACCCCTGTCTAAAAAAATCATCCCACTCACAGAAAATTAAATTACATTTAATTAAACTGTCATTTCCTAAATATGTTAGTGTTTAATCTGAGATTTTAGGCCTTCCATGCAGCTCCTGAATTCCTGACCAACGGGAGAACCCACTTGGCTGTATTTACCTAGATACAACAGAGAAAACAATCTTGCACTGGATCATGTTGGGTGTTTCAGGAAATTAATCTTTTTGTTTATATAAAATATAATTGAACATAACATACAGACATCTACTTTTTTAACAGAAATCGTTAGATGTTCTCTGAAGACTTAAAAGGCCCCAATAATTGCTCACAACTAGTGTTATTTCTAAAACCAACTATATGATTATACATTTTAATTAATACATTTTAAAGTTCTTTCAAGCTGTGATGTTTCAACCAGAAAAAAAATAAAGGAGAGATTGTTCAGGAGTCAGATAAGATGACATGTTCTTCAGAGCATCCAAAGTTTCGGTGTTCTAATCTATTACAATTAATCAGAGGGATGAATGTATTTCAGGTGAAACCTAAACTGGGTGACATCATGTCTCTGCCCAGTGTCCATGACATCCTGGTTAATATGTCACCTTCAGCCAACAACAGATTTAGGATTCTTCAGTTTAATCAAACATGCCAGACACCTGTGTGAGGAGAGTTGCCTTAATCCATGTAATCTGTAGGCCACTATCTCCCTCTAGTTGCACTGCATAGCAATCATCTATCTGCTAATCAAAGTTTTGACTGAACCGTTTCTACCAAATAAGCGTCACTCCAGTGTCCTAGCAGTATAGAATGGCAGTCCTCTGTCCAAAAGAATGCAGTAAAAAGAAAGAAAAGAGAAAGAAAAGTTGGCATAATGTCACATTTTTCTCCAACAATAAGCAACTCATGACCTTTTCCAAAGTACACATTGAAAAATGGCCCCATAGGTTACCATACTAACCAAAAGCTCTTCATATTTCTTCATCAGGCTACTGTAACAATATATTGCACCATGTTCACTATTCCAGTGTTTCTAGAGTTCAGAAGAAAACTGTTTGATCATTATATTTAGTGAAGGTTGATGAGCTGAATCAGAAGTAGCAGATTATGGTCTGGAACTCCTTCAGCAGGGTTGCTGACCTGTTTTCTGAAATGCCATTTACTTGACAATTATGACCCAACCATACAAACTACCCTCAGGTTTCATTCACTGTGAACTTCTGATCTTTATACTTATATCTTAACTGCATCCAGTGTCAAGTACACATACAATCCCTCCACAATCTGCAGATCCCAAATATTTTTGTTTGTTTGTTTGTGTTTTCCTCTACCTCCTTCTGTTGCAATCTTCAGCCAGCTCGTGTTCTGGTACCTGACCGGGTGTTATGTAAGTGTGTGAGATCAGGGAACCATCTGCCATTCCTTTCAAAAGCAACGCTGTCAGTGCTGCAGCAGGCTGGGCCTAAAGCCAGTGTTACGGAAGCTCACTCTGGAACTTAGTCTTAACTTTGTCCTAGTAGAAGAAAGAACAACAGAATTCAAACAGACTTGAATCTAGAGCCTATAGCGTATACGGTTAGTTCCTCAGATCAGGATCAAGCCTTAAACAAATGTTGGAGGTAACATGGTACAAAGTAGGATGTTACAGTAACATCCTTTCTTTTTCTAGAATGAAGTAGTCTAAACACATTACAGTTACTAACTTAAAAAAAATACATTCCTTGTGTTAATAATAATACTAATAATAACTAATAAGAATTACATTACATGTGTTACTCATATTACTAATAATAACTAATACAAATTACATTTCTTCTGTTACTAATGATACTAATAATGATACTAATAATAAAAATAACAGCAATTTTATTTAGAAAGGAAAAGTGAGTGAATTCTAAGTTGGCTGGACAAGTCTAATGTGTTGCTGGGCCCTTGGTACTGTATCCCAGGTGGTTGCTACAATGTTGCTAGGCCATTGCTTTGGTACAACAGGTAGTTGCTAGGCCATTGCTTTGGTATTACAGGTAGTTGCTAGGCCATTGCTTTGGTATTACAGGTAGTTGCTAGGCCATTGATAGGGAATGGACCTCATTTTTACATGCTATTCACCATGGGTTTTATTTTATGCTTATTTGGACATTTTTTACTGGCTAGTTTCGATGTTTACTGCATATTTTTTAAATGATGTTTACCTTGACTGGTTATTTTTTCTAAATAAAATAATTTCCCATATATTTTTCCATTGGTACAGAGAATAATATTTTTTTCCAGGAAGTAAGGTGTCAAGTAATCCACACTGCCCAACACTGAAATAAGTAGGATTTTTGGTGATGGAACATCATGAGCATTGGATTTTAGCCAAAGACTAGGAAGCCTATAGACCTGTATAACCATGGATGTCCCCTTCAGGTACAAATAAGCTTTTTTCTTAAGCTTTTGTAGCTTTTTTGAACTACAGAAGAACATCTTCCTTTTTTGTCTTACTATACTGAGCCACCCTCTCCCAAACTAATCTTCTGGCTGTATGCACGATGACAGGAAAAGATTGGAACCAGCCTCTAGTGTGAGATCTATTAAACCAGTATGCCAAGCTTAGGCAATATGTTCTGTGGCACTGAGAGAGGTATTGTGCCTTACTCTCATTAAAAAAACCCCACCTCCCATCAGTAAACCTCTCGGCGGCACATAGTCAGCCTCTCTTTTTTTGTTTTCTTTTACACAGACCTCTAGTTCTTCTGAGGTTCTTCTGACAGAGTTTGCCTGGCACAGCCCATGCCATCATAACTGAGCGCTCAACCAAGTGACGCAGAAGGCTTTTGCGCTGCCTCAAGGGCAGAGTGTAACATTCCTCTCGCCTATATTGTTTTTTTTCAGACATCCACTGCAGAAGCCCTCATCCATTCTTATCTCTGGCACACTAGTCTCCCTTTTGACCTCCTTCTTCTCCGCAGCCACCCCCGAGGCATGAGCATATGCTGATCCAGGTCACAGCAACAGTCTGGCCGTGTCTGACAGTGGGATGGAGAGCGATACAGGACTTGCTTCCTTCAGGATTACTGTGGAACATATGAATGTCTTCTCACATCTGTTTACCATGACCACAAGTCCTGATGCTATCTCTAGTGTGGAGAATTTCACTCATCTGCTGGGAGTGTGACAACAACACTGACAGTAGCAATCTGTTCAGCGAGTCTAAAACCACCAGGAGGCTTTTAATTAGTGCTTGAATCTAGACACATTTAGGCTTTTGAAATACAAAGAGAAATCTCTCACCCAGTTAGACCAACAATAAACATGCGTTTCATATATTAAGATATGTAAAAACATACTGATGCCTACAGGGAAATGAAAACGCTCCTGTGTAACTGTGCATACATTATAGTCAACAGGCACAGATTAAACATATAAAGATCAGGTTTACTTATCAAAATCAATCAAGATTGAAATTTTACTTACAACATACAAGCTGTCAATGTGATATTGGATTTTGACCACTGTATATGGATGCTGTTCCTGTACTTGTGTTAAATGTCCAAATATTTCAATGTAGAGCTTTATTCGATATCATGATATTTATACAGCTATCTGATTCTTTTTAATGAATTTAAATTGCCCATGAATAAGAAAATAATGGGCCTCATTTAACAATATCTTCTCTTAAATGTGTTCCTGAAAAACATCCTAAGAAAAAGTCTACATGAAATTCAGGACACGTTCCTAAATGTTGACACCTTAGTGCTCCTGTGCATGTGTGCAGCTGAACATGTGAAGGTAGCTGAAGGTACAGAATCCAACCCCCCTTCACAAGCACGAGCATCAAGCAGGCACATGAAGGCTACAGATTACACTCACGATTTCAGTTATTTCTAAGCACTGTATATCATGTAGCGCCCGTATGCCCCATGCATGTGTGTGCATGTGAAGAGGAGTCATATCCTATAGTCAGTGAGTGTTTTGGAATTTGACACAACACCAGCAAAGGCAGCGTCAGTAGAAAAAGAACCATGCTGCCTTAAAAGGTGGAGTAATATTACAGGATTTAATAACTGGATGTTCAAGCTCATGTGATGAATTGATTTGTTTGCGTGCTAGCCGGAAACAGGACTGAGGTTAGAGGACTTTTAGCATTCAGAGAAACTGCTAAGCTCAGTGAATCAGGGATGACACAGATAAGGTTACAGCCTATGGTACAATCTTTGAGAACTAACAGGGGTGACAGGGATGTAGCTACACTCTGCTGTCTTCTATCACTTAATATCTTTCAGCTTTTAGTAACGAGTAAAAGCCAGTGTGACGTTTACTCTTGTCCGGTCAGTCACTCTCGCTTTCTCCCACAAGGTCTTCTTCACTCTCTCCGCAGCTTCTGCCAAGATATCCTTGTTGGGAATAACAAGTTAGTATCTTCTTACAGCTAGCTGAAGTAAAGTGTTGCGCAAAAGGTCTTGTGCCCTCTTCTGCCAAACACACTGCGGGCCCAGAGTACCAATGGCCAAGACGCCATTCTCCCTATTATAAATCAATGTACCATCAAAATGACGACAATAACATTGTTACATAATGTTCCTTTAAGTTACTTTTATTTAGCTTGTTTTAAATACATTTCTCAAAACAAGTCAAACTGAAAGGATACATAGCTGCCAACAAACATCCATCCATCCATTATCTGCCACTTTAGTCGGGAGCCAATCCCAGCGTCATCTGGCGAAGGCGGGGTACACCATGGACAGTTCGCCAGTCCATCACATGGCCAACATTTACACACGCACACACACCTACAGACAATTTAGAGTGACCAATCAACCTGACTGCCTGTCTTTGGACATGTGGGAGGAAACCGAAGTACCTAGAGGAAACCCACTCAAGCACGGGAAGAACATGCACACTCCACACAGAACGGCCCGGACCGGGAATCCAACCCAGATCGTCTTGCTGTGAGGCAACAGTGCTAACCACTACACCACCACCGTCCTGCCAATAAACAGTGAATGAGAAAAGGAAATAAATAGGTCACACAAAAAAACATGCAAACAAACAAATAAGCTGCTTAGTTGTTGAGGCTTCTCAAAACAGTAACTTTGCAAAAGAGGACAAAAACCTTCTTAACCTATAATGTAAGTGAATGTAATAAGGTTTTATTTCAAGTGATTTCTGAGCATTTCTATTGGTCCCGTCACCATGAAACTGTAACGGATGATATAAAGAGCAGCTGTGGTGTTCAAACAACATAGGGAAATGAAAATAGATAAAAATGGAGGTACATGTTTTTTCCGCTTTTTGTTTCCTAATACTGAATTAACAATAACAACTTGCACTCAATAGCCATTCAGACTAGAAATAAGCTCAATAAAGGCTGGACCACTGACTTCTACACAGTACTGGGGCAATTATCTGAAGCAGGGCATAATGATACCCACTTGCTTACAAAGAAAACAAAGCATCACCCACAGTGATGGAACATGCCCAACACTTCAGTGACATGTATTATCATTTTTTCTCACATGTACTGCTACTTATGAGGCAGTAACGGTGCGAACATCAGGCTAAATGAACTGTCAGCCATACGCCTGCCTACGTGCCTTGTTAGTTAGCCACTCCCACTTGACCCAGGACATAAATGTCACAGTACTTAACATAGCAGAGTATTATTACCACATTAAAAGGAGCACTAAATGCTCACTACATGTCATGTTATTACCTCTACAGGGAGCTGCTGCTCTCAGCTACACCCCCATCGGCTATGCAGTAGAACAAACAGGGGCACGGCCGGTTCACACGCACCTTATCTAGCACAGCACTCTCAGAGTTCTCCAGCGCGCAGTGGAGGCAGCGAGGTGCACTCGGAGCACATCTATGGAAGTAAGAGCACAGCTGCGTTTGGGACGGTCTCTGCTGGGGTCTTTTGTCGCCCTCCAGCCTGCCACTTACTTAGCGCGCCTCTCTCCGGAGTCCGAGGCGAGCTTTTCTGCTTAACGACTAAAGAAAGTGGCGCTGCTCTGGTTATCGCAGCGCACGAGCGGAGGAGCACAACAGAGAGCGCTATTTCGGGACACGCTGCGAAGCGAGCAGCCGCGCGCGCAGGACTGGGACCGTAGCAGCACAGCGACCGAAAACTGGACGGATCTGGTTGCCAAAGCAGACATGAAGCCCCGTTTCTTCCATTTCTCGCTGTTCGGGATGCGCAAGAGAGTACACGACGAGGGCAGGTGACGAAATCAGGACGAAGCCCCAGTTCCTTTGTTTTGGATGGAGAAGGGATGCCAGCTAGACGTGGCGGGGCGCAGGTGGACGCGGTGAAGAAGCGCGTGTGTAGTTTAGTGGGCCACTTTCTCAGACGCCACGATGCATTCGGCTCTTTGTGTTGCTCGCCCGTGCCGCCCTCGCGCCTTTCGCCTCTCTAGGCTACCCCAGCATGCTCGCTGTACGGGACCGCTGATGATGGACATCTGATCCCCGTCTGATGGGATCCAACTCCTAGAACACCCGTTTCTTTTCTTAGACCCTGTATCTCTGTGAGCTTTCCTGCTGGAGTGAAGGACCACTAGAATGCCTGAAACCCTGTCCCCTGCCCAAGCCCTCTACATGGGCATGGAAGTGGTGATCGCCGTGTCCTCCGTCTTGGGGAACGTGATGGTAGTGTGGGCGGTGAAAATCAGCAAGTCTTTGAGGGATACCACCTTCTGCTTCATCGTGTCTCTGGCCGTGGCCGACATCGCCGTGGGCGCGCTGGTCATTCCCCTGGCGATCACCATCAGCATCGGGCTCCAGACGCACTTCTACAGCTGCCTGCTGGTGGCCTGCACCGTGCTCGTGCTCACCCAGAGCTCCATCCTCGCGCTGCTGGCTATCGCTATTGACCGATATCTGAGGGTCAAGATCCCAACCAGGTAAGAAGAAGGCAAAAAAAAAAAAGAAAGAAAAAAAGGATGCCCTGCTAGTCAGGGGGTCTCAAGCTTGGGCCCATATTTACTCAGAGTGGGAGTGATGGGACTTTTACATTCTGACCACTGCCTGCAGCAGATATTGGACCAGCTCCCTTTCTTTGAGATGCCTGATGGGCACTGGTCTTGGAGCAGTCCTGCTTTACACACTTTTTTTGCTGCAACAACTCAATAGGGTCTTCACTAATTAGCTGATTAACTGGGTCAAGTATACTATGGGTGGGTTTTGTAGGCGTAGGTTAAACCTGGGTGTGTCTTTTAGTCCCACCAAGTCATCATACTAACAGATGTTGAAGGTAAATGTAATAGTAGTAGTGGGATTTTTGTCAGTTCCAACTTATCAAACCTTAAAAAAGCAAAAATATTGTGATATATTGTTGCTGTCCAAAGAAAAACATGCATCTCCATTTTTGTCGATTTTTTTTTCTACTCCATTTGAATGCAGCAGTCCAATAGAAATGCTCGAAAAATTTTGGTTCCATTGATTTATATTGAAATTAAAGACAGTTTTTGTACTGTCCTGTAAAGTTGACATTTTGGAGGGACGATATATTGCATATAATGAAAACCGTGACATTACATTATTATTTTGGAACATAGATTTCATTGTATTCAGCAACAAAAGCCTTAGTGATATTGGATGATTAGTTCTGGATCACAACTGCCACTCCCATCAGTGAGGAGAACACGATTCCACTGCTCCACAGTTCAATGATAGGGAGCTTTATACCCCACTAGCCGATGTCTGGCATTTGGCATGGCATGTGTGTGGCACTGTTCCAGAGCACGGCGCTCTATTGGCAGGGCTTTTGTATGGAGATTACACGAGCTGTGTGCTCTTAATTGAACGCTCGTGTCTGTAGCATGTACATCTGAAAGTAGCTGCATTTGTGAATTGGAAATACTTTTGGACATATAGTGTATGTTAGAACAGGAGGAAAAACCATGAATAAAAGGGATTCTCCAACCCCAGAGTAGGAGGCATTACTTTTATGGGAACTCTACAGCGGCTGGCAAAACTCAATACACTCGATAACGCAATACACTGCAAAATAATGAAAAAAAAAATTCAATCATCAAAATGACAGTATATGTGCTGTATTATATAAACACTTTACCAAATTGTAAATCCCAGAAAACACTTTCATCAAATTCTCTATATCAGCATTACATTTCACAAACAAGCTGCAAATACAAAAAAAAAAACAATTCAACTTCAGAACGGCTGAAAAGTCAATCCCAATATAAGAAATATGTTTCCAGACGAGCTATTCAGACTTTCACATTCTATGCAGTTTAAAGGAGTTAACTTCTAAAATCTGGACAGATAATTAATATCACTGCATTGTCATAGAAATTATTGTAAAATTTCAAACAGCAATACCAGATTTGACTGATAACTACTGTCGTGCAGCAAAGACATGTCAGATAGTGATTTTCAATCACAGATATTGTATCCCCTTTGAGGGTCTTCCAAAAACACTTCTGTTTATTCTGTTGTGTTGTGACAGGCTTTGCAGCGTTTCATGTATTTTCTGTATTTGCAGTGCATTTAGGAAATGAGGTTCAGGTGTATTTATTTTGATAAAAGTGTTTTTTGAGGCTGCAACACATTTTTCATTGTTTTGAGTGTTGGCTATTGTCGGCCAACATAAACTTCTACCAGTTACGCTAATAATTACATTAAACAAAGTTGTTCACGGTGGTTTGATGTGAAATGATTTGCTGCAGAGACATTTACCGGCTCAGATTTCTTTATAGTGGTGGTAATAAGAATTCATACAGACTACAGTGCAGAATTAGCCCATTTATATGTCACACTGAATGACCTTTAAAACCTGGCCAAAAACTGATCTTAAAAATATCATGAAACAATGGCCATCCATCAATCATCATGCAATTTATTTATAAAAATTGTATGTATTTCTTTGAGATATTACATGCTATAAGGGCAATAAATGTTTCAGACATCTGATTCCTACCACCACTGCAATTAACAAAACTGACTTGGTTTCACTGGATTGAATATTTCCACATAAAACCACAATGTATGATTGTTTACATATCAAGTGTGCAACCTCTAGCTGTGAGGTTATGTATTAAAACATACTGAGCCAGTGTATTAACTGCTGCACCATCTAGAGCTGTGTATTGGCAAGAACCTGGCGATACAATACGTATCGTGATACAGCGGTCATGATTCAATATATCACAATACACTGCGATACTGCAAGCAAAGTGATATACTGCGATTTTTCAAATCCTACTATTAAAAGTAGTATATCACCCCACTATATGAACAGGTTTATCAATGCTTACAATAGCACTGCACCCTTGTGCTGCTTGTTAATGTTGGAGTGGAGCTGAAAATGGATTACAACACTGCCATCTAGTGGTCAGAGGTTTAAACACAACACAAAATTATTCTCTTTCTGCCAGGAATGTGTCTATCGATACTGTGTTTTTCAGAATTGATGCAGTATCACCAAACATAATATCTCGATTTTCTTACCATCTGAGGTGTAACAGGAAAATTCAAAGAAGCTGGCAACTAAGAAACTAACTTCAGTCCTGTAGTTTTAATGTTGGCATAACATTTTGATAAAGAGTATGTGTAATATATGCGTTGAGCGACTGACGATTATGTGCTACGGTGATGGATTCTTCTTTTTCTACATCTTCCAGACAGTGCTGTAGTGGCACCAACTTTAAGCTGCCGCTTTAATGCACAAAGTTAAACTGTCCTCTTTGCCGCCAGTGTGTGGTTTTCCATTCCGGGCTACTGGGCTCAACATGACGGCCTGCTTTTTATAAGCTAATAAAAAAAAACACTGCCATTTGTATTTATGGGTAATTATACACTAATGAAAACAGTTTGTATGTATTATATTCCATTGCTGTTAACAGATTCCCTCAAATCTTACACACTGCACCATTAATGATACAGAAAAGCTGAAAAACCAGGGAAATGGGCCTCTAAGTGACAGAGGTGCTGTAGTAGCCAGAGCCTAAAAAGTTGCAGAGTTTCTAATAGCGACGTCCATCATGCTGCTGGCTAGTCTTTGAGGGACACCTAGGCTAGGAAGCTGGAAGTTATGTTGGAATATTACGCATGCGGTTTTCTCTGTGCATTGCTGAAGTGGTCTTCTCAGGTCGTGTGGAAATGAGTGATGCAGGTTGAGAAGTGGGACTGGCTATATTTAGATATACTCCATCTTAAGAATTTCAAAGGGCCAGTTAACTAGACCCACTTAGGCCTAAGCTTGGACTAAAAAGGATTATCGGTTGTGAATCACTGTTGGCGATGCAATTTATTCCAAGTCTAGACTTATCTCTGTGAGGAAAAGCAGTTGAAACGGTTTGCACGGTTAATCTAAAACTGAATTCTTATCCGGCTCTGACTACTTTGCCCATGTCGACCTGCGCACTGCATTTGTGTGTGACGTGGTCATCTGTAGACGTCACAACGACAGCACTGCCAATCTGGATACGTGCCCTCAAATGCCTACATTGATGCATCCATGCGAAAATGGTTTTACACCTAAAATAATGAAACCGTATAGAAATAGTGTTAGCAGCTGGATGCCCTTTCAAGAAGGCATGTTAGAGAAAGAGAATAGGACGAGAACACACAGTAGAGTGAGTCTTTAACACTCGGGAACTGGATGGTAATTGGTTTTAATCCCCATGGTGATAGACCAGGAGTTGCTGATTTGCAGGCATGAAGGTAGCTTTCTCCTGAGCAGGGTCGTTTTCTCAAGCAATGTGCTTAACCCTGTTGAACTCTTAACCTTATCCTATTAGGACATAGGGCATCACTGTAGGACGGGATAAAAACACACACAAAGCAAATAATTGCCAATCATTGGACAACCGGCATATATTTGTCCTGGTGATCCGTAAGCCCACTCTCCGTGGTCCATTTGTTTACCCCTTAGCCTGCATTAGTCACTATAAGCTGAGATGATTTAGGCTAACGGTGCAAGTAAACAGAAAGAGCGGTGCCAGTAACTGCCCCTCAGGCTCACCTCTACCAAAATGCCACTGTCTCATCTTTAATGGCGTGACTGCCAGACGTAACCTTTTGATCTAAAACACACCGTACGCTACGTGCTCTGCAATCTCAACAGCCAGCCGTTTCTGAGGCGCTATTGTGCTCCAAATATGCTCCTCTTTCATGCGTCTGTGGGTGAACAAACTTGTCTCAGGCCGCGTGGATTGCATTCGGATGAAGCAGCGTTTAAAACTGATACAGGAGAATAACAAGCGCGCGTCGTAAATAACAACGATAAATCGGGCCAGTGCGAACTACAGTGCATAGCAGACACGAGTAATTCATGATACGTTCATTAATGATTAATTCATGATGTATTGACTGAGATAAATAAAATGTGCGGTCATTTATTGTGCTTCATTAAAGCCAACTGTTTTCTGTAATTCATCACCATAAGTTTATTAGGTCTTGTTATGGCTTGTTATTATCAGCACCGGCCTGTGGACGCTCGAGAGGAAGTTGAAGTGAAGGGGGACACTTAGGAAGGCAAAGACAGAGTGAAGATGTGATTTTTGTTACTGTTTAAAGCGATGCATAATTGAAATCGCAAAACATTTCTGACACCCAGAAACACAACCGTGATGGCTGACTTTGCTCTGTCTGCAAGTATTGTTGCTTATTCAACAAGATGCCGCCATTGTGGCCTAATGAACCAACAAGCAGAACGCACATCAGTCAGCAGACAGAAAGCAATGCATAAAACATTTAATGACTAGATGTCAACTGGAAAGCCCGCTCGCGTCCCAATGGCGCCTTGAAATGCCTCCTCCATTGCACTGTTTGCTAAATTAAATATTACTTGTAGTTCTTTGAAACAAGCTGAGAAATTCTCTTAAAAAATGTGAAAACCACATTTTCTCTCACGTCTACATTTGTGTTTGTAAGAACTGGGAGGGTTTTACATTCTGATATGGGATTTGGATTTTTTTTATTGTAATTGGAGAATGTTGTTTGTTTTGCAGTATTGTTCTGCTACGTTGTCATGTCTTGATATTGAAGCCGTCGTAAATGCACTTCATCATGCAGATGTAAGTGGAACTAGAAGAGGGAAGTATGTGAACAAGCTGACGTGACATAGTCACTGCAATGGAATTTCTATAGTTATTAAGGTGTGCTTGGCTGTTGCTGTGGTAGGCTATCACTTCATTATCCCATGTGGTTGCTAAGGTGTTGCTAGGCTACTATTACAGTATCCCTGGTGATTGCAAAGGGGTTGCTTGGCTGTTGTTATACTATGCCAGGTGGTTCCTAAGATCTTGATAGGCCATTGCTGTGTTATCCCAGGTGGTTGATAAGGTTTTTCTAGACCACTGTTACAGTTTCCCAGGTGGTCTCTAAGGTGTTTCTTAGTGTTATGAAGCTCAGTATGAGGGAGGTCTATTTTGACATCATTTGTAACATTTCACTATTTATTTCCTAGAAGGAAAAAACCTGTGTTTGCATGACCGCTGTATGAGAAAGCGCAAATGCACTAATCCTGTATAGGCAGTATTTCTCCATTCATTCTAGACTGTGAACTGTGAAAATGATAGTTTAGAAATAGAAAGTTTAGAATAATAATAGGAAGGTAACGAAGAACGGTATGTCAATGGCATGGTAATTCTTTACCTAAGCACATTGTTTTAAAGCCTCTGTTGTCATGTCTTGATATTGAACAAGTGTATTTTACCTGTAAAAGCAGAACAGGTGTAAAGAAGCATAAATACAACACAAAGTAGCGTCAATTACTTATTTTGAAAGAAGCAGATAGTATGTTGTGTGCCACTTTGAAGAAAAGTTTAGTTCCAGATTTAGTTCCCCAAACATTTTATTCAGTTCTTTCAGCAGCAATCTTGATTTAGCTTAATGAAGTACTGAGTAGTCAAAGCAGGTATTAAATGAGAACTGCTAATAATTCTGGGTTGTTCCACGAGGAAGAGGTTAAATAAACACACTAATATATGTAAAAGCATTACTTACTGTATTAATACTAATTGAATATCCAAAAAATAATATTAATAATAATACTAATATATAATAATATATAATAGAATAATAATCATTCCTGTCTGGAAAATGTCCCCAAGTGCCTAAAACATTTGAACAGTATTGTATTAATAAAGTAAAGAAGCTGTCATAATAAATTCTTAGTTAAGAACATTCTAAACCTTCTCCCGTACCATTTCAGATTGAGCTTTTGTTGTGACAGTGATTAGATGCTCTCTAGCCTCTTAAGAAAGGACTGTCCTGTTCCTAAATGGAAAGTGACAGTGTTAAAGAGTGAACAGACTGTGCGGAAGTCTATACTATATACTATATAGTGTGATGGCTTTGGAGGACGAACTGCCATCAGGCTGCCATGAAATTAGCAACCTCTTTGTGATTAGGAGAAGCAGGTGCGCCTCATTACAGGACGAAGCATGAGTCTTTAGGGCCCGGTAGGGAGAGGAGACCCGGCAGAAAAGCAGACAGAGAACATTGCTGTTATGGAATATAAGGAGTGACAATGAGTAACGGGTAGTTCTCCGGGTATGACTCAGAAAAGTTTTGCTATTCACTCGCACGTGGCCACTGTCGCAAAAATAGTAAGACGGATGGATTCATGGGATTTGCTAAGCAGAAGAAATTCCATTCTTTCCTATAATAGACAAGGGATTACTTACTAGTTGGAACCTACTTAGTTATTCAGTGAAGAATATTTTTATTTACATATCTCCTGATACACATACACAAATATCCCCTTTCCAGAAAAACTGGTGTAAATGTAAATAAAAACAGAATGTGATGATTTGCAAATCATGTAAATCCTAGACAACACATCAAGCTGTAACTGAAAAATGTTTTTTTAATACATACCCATTTTAAATCTGATACCAGGAACACGCTTCAAAAAGGCTGAGACAGGTTTATGTTTATAGATGTGTTACATCACCTGTTCTTTTAACAGCACCCTGTAAATGATTGGGAATTTAGGGAAACTGGCTGGTGTAGTTTTGGAAAGTGAAATGTTTTCTTGCTTGATTTTAGCTGCGCTACAGTTCGAGGTCTTCTTTGTGATGTTTTTCAGATCATAATGTGCTAAATGTTTTCAATATAGGTGTTACAGGCCTGGACCGTGGACCAGTTAAGCATCTGATCTTTTTTACTATGGAGCTGTTGTAATACCATCATGCATGCTGGCATTTGAACTCTGGGCTGATAACAACCTGAATGGTCCTTCTTTTCTTTAGGCTGGAGGATGCAGAGTCCATTTAAAATTTTGATTCATTTTTCCCCCTCCAGTCTATTTTAAATAAGCCTGGGCCCAGAGAAGGCGGCAGCATCTCTGGATCTGGATGTGGTTTCTTCTATGCCTGGTGGAATTGTAACTGCCGTTTGTGGATAAAGTGATGAATTGTGTTTACAGACAGTGGTTTTGGGAAGTGTTCCTGATGCCCATGCAGTAATTCCACTGCGGTGTCTTTTTTTAACGCAGTGCTGCCTGAGGGTCTGAAGATGACGGCCAGCCAGTATTGTGTTTTTGGCCTTGTTCCCTGCATACAGAGATTTCTCCAAATTGTCTGGAACCTTGAATGATATTACGTAGATGTTGAAATCCCCGAGTCTGTATTTGCGCAGTCTTTCTCAGAATGGTGAATCCCTCTCCATCTTGTCTACTGAAATACTCAACCTCTCTGAGAGGCTCTTTTTGTTCTACCAGATGATCTACCAGTTGTATTTTTTGTTGTCTTTTGTTGACCCTGTAACACCTTTTTTTAAATGTGTTATGTTTTATATTTTAATGTTTTTCAGAAAACAGTTCAGTTTTTTTCCGTCGGATTTGAGTTTTCTACATCATTTGAACACAACAATGGTCATTTACATTGTGTGAAAATTTCATGATGAATGGATCAATAAAAGTGCTGCAAAATAGCTTGGAAAAAAATCTGGTTCCATTGACTTATATTGAAAGTAAAGTATGTTTCCGGTCTCTCCTGTAAAGTTGCAATTTTGGAGATCCCTTTTTTTATTGGACAGCAACAATATGTGTGTTTTTATGTATACTTTCCACATAATTCAGTCTCACCTCTAGATTAGAATGAATGAATGGATTACTAATGCAGTAAAAAAAAAAAGAAAAAAAAAGTTATGTGCATGTTACGTTGACTGGTCACTCTAAATTGCCCATAGGTGCATGAGTATGTGATAAATACACATACATAATCTATTAGCATAGTAAAGCTTTCTCTGTTCCTATAGATTTAGGTTTAAAATTACATTGAAATCTGAGTATCTGTCCAATGCCAGTAATGTAAATACCTATATATATCATTCTGCTATCATTGTACGTCTCTAGTATCAGTTACTTGTGCTTATGATGACCCTACTTCCAATAAAGGAGGCATTACAAAAACAGGATGTATCAGTCAGCCAAAGAACTTCAGAAGAAACAGTTGGTTTGTACAGGTAATTTCTCTTGGGCTTAAGATATCCTGCTGAAAAACCCTGCTTTCTTATATAGGCCATGATGAAGTGTTGGTTGATTGTTGCATCCAAACAATCAGAAGGACGACACAAGGTATCCTTTCATCACATAATGAACCGTTGTCTGATTCACTGTCAGTTTGGTCATGTTTCTGTGCATTTCTTGATTGCCTATTGTTCCTCTTTAATTTGTTAAATCAGTTCGAGAACCATTTCTGCCTCCGCATTTCATTCTGCTTTTTAAATAAACAAGAATTCTTGTGTCACATTAGCATATTGTAAACTCTCCGTTTTCAGGAAAGTCATTTATCTGCAAGTCAAATGAGGCTGGACGCTCAAGTCGAATGGTTAGAGGAGTCAATAGAGGCCATGTACTTTTATCGTAGATTCAATTACGCAAAATACACAGGGAATGGAAAAAGAGATAGCTTACAAATAGCTCACAGATTGGACAGCATGTCTTACTCCAGAGGGAGATCCATTTGGTGAAGTGTACGTGTAACTAAAGCAATCTTCTGGGTGATGGAACTCTGCCTTGTTCAGTTGAGAATGATTCCAGAAAGATAGTGGCTGTGAGAAGAGAGCTGTCTCGCTCTGAGCCAGGACCCTTTTCTACAGTATCACATTACATTAGACCTCTAAAGCTATTAGTGCTTCCGTCAGCAACAGTTGTAGTTGACCCTTAAAGGGCAGCACGGATATTTTAGAAAATAACAACACGTCACACTTGTTTGTCAGGCAATAAATGCGTGGAAACACTTGCCATGAACTCGCTTGTTCTATTCATCTCAATAATGCTGCCAAGAGACCTTGAGTATATCGGGCATTCCAAAACATGATAAATCTAAATGTCAATACTTTAGTAAGGCAGCAAATGGTTCTTCTAAAAGGACAGTCGGAGGGCTGGAAGACTTATTGTGAATGACTGGAAATTCTTATTGATGGCATGAAGGCTAAATAACATCTCATTTTTTACTCTTGCAGCTACAAGCGAGTGGTCACTCCGAGACGAGCTGGATTAGCGGTGGTCGTTTGCTGGACGGTGGCCTTCATAGTCGGACTGACTCCTATGCTGGGCTGGAACAACTTACACAACCTGCAGCAAAAGAACGGCTCGCTAAGCCCGGACCTCATCATCACGTGCCAGTTCGAAAACGTCATCAGCATGCAGTACATGGTTTACTTCAACTTCTTTGGCTGGGTGCTTCCGCCACTGCTGCTCATGCTGGCCATCTACGCGGAGATCTTCTACATGATCCACAAGCAGCTGAACAAGAAGGTGACCACGAGCCACACTGACCCAAACAAGTACTATGACAAGGAACTGAAACTAGCCAAGTCCCTCGCTCTCGTCTTGTTCCTGTTTGCCGTCAGTTGGCTGCCGCTGCATATTGTGAACTGCATCACCCTCTTCTGCCCCGACTGCGAGAAGCCAATGTTCCTCCTCTACATCGCCATCTTGCTCACTCACGGCAACTCAGCGGTCAACCCCATAGTCTACGCGTTCCGCATCAAGAAGTTCCGCATGGCCTTTCAAAGGATCTGGAAGCAGTACTTCTGCTGTAAGGAGGCTCCTCCAATCGAGACCCAATTGAGCGAAAGACTGGACAAGGATCACTACAGTCCCCAGCCTGTACTTCCACCGGAGCACAATAACATTTGAGCGGAAGCCGCAGGGGAACCCACTGAGCAGACAGACTATGCCGGGTACTCTTAGTTACATGTCTATTTTGAATGTAAATCAGCTCCTTGTCTGCACCGGCTGCTGACTGCTGTCGTCGGAGCGTGCCCCCATTACGGGAATATTATGAAACATTATAGCTCCACTGGAGACGCGAGAGAAAGAGTAGACAGTGGAATTAAATCATATACAGAGGGAATCTGAGATATGGCGTACTGGATGTTTTTAATTCAGTGTTTACTAGATCAAAGGCATCCTTGATAAAACTACAGGGAATCTAAACTAGCCTACATGCAGCATACAAGTAGAAAAAAAACACTGGAAGCTTTGCACCACTGTGCCATCCAGAATGTGCAATACGGTCTCAAACATCTCATCACGAAATGCTATCATCACTATGAATTAGAATACATCAGAGAATGATTCAATGAGTAAATGTGAATGTATACACAATACACTGATATAAACAGTAGTAGTCACCTTTGAGCAACTGATACACAGAACTTCACTATAGAGTTTTAGAGTTTTCTATAGAGTTTTCTTGTTGCTCAGCATATTTGAATTGATCCAGCTAGATATAAAGTACTGCGCAAGCCTACTAAATACGAGGTACTCTTTTTTCAATGTCAGGAAAAAAAAGAAAACATATACAGTACTGTGCAAGAGTTTTAGCCACATTATATTAAAATAATATAATGTAAATAATGTAATTTAATACAATATATTACATTATATGTAAGAGAAGCTTTTATCTGCTTAGCAAAATTCTTTTCAAATATTCAGATAGTATGGATACAGTAAGTAGTGCTTTTACATAGGTCAGTGTATGTATTTAACCCTTTCCAAGCTTCTCCTTGTGGAAACAACCCAGTATTATTTACAGTTCTCATCTAATACCTGCTTTGATTGCTCAGTACTTCATTAAGCTAAATTAAGAATGCTGGTGAAGGAGTTTAATAAATTTATACAATGTTTGGGTCGTCCAGGAAAAAAATGGAACTGGTGCACAAGATATTATCTACTTCTTTCAAAAATAGATATTAATGCTACTTTGTATGGTATGTATGCATCTGTTTAATGATATCTGCTGTTCTTACTGGTGAAAATACATTTAAGATAAAGGTTTTAAACCATGAGCTTAGGTGCCTAAGACTTTTGCACAGTAGTGTATGTGACAGAATATTACACAGAAGTATCAACAACAAAATGTAGTGTGAGAAATAATTATTTCATGCTTCCATTCTTTGCTTTTATTAGAGATTCCATTTTTTCAGGAGACTTGCTTTCAAAGAAACCTGCAGGGATATTTTGCCACACCTGGTTGCATTTCCTGCTTCTCAGGATCTGAGTGATCCCAAACACCAAATTAGACTCATTAGTTCATAAAAACCATATTCCACATGTCCGGGTCAAGTTTCAGTGTACCAGTGCAAATTTCATGATCCATTTTCTTTGGAAGTATTGGCTTCTTGACCGCTTATTACAGTGGAAGGATGGACATCCTGTGGATCTTTTTCAGTTTTGAAGTGAGCATGCAGCTTGATTTTCATCTCTCTCTAAATGCAAGCTTGAAATACTGTTAATCTGATAGTACCAGATTTGGTGGTCTGCCAGGTCTTGTAGAAGTCTCATTTTCTCTCTATTTTTAATCAGTCAATCCAGCTTGGGAAAGTCCTGTTTTTTCATGTATTTTTGTCTACAAATTAAATACATGGAGGGTGGTTTAATTATAGATTTCATTACGTATATCATCGCTGTCCAAAGACCAACATGTATCTCCAAAATGATAACTTTACAGCAGAGGGCAAAAACGCTCCTCACTTTCTATGTAAGTTAATGGAAAGGCATGCAGTTTAAGCAGTTGTGGAGCAATTATATTGGCCCAGTCATCATGACATTTTGACCAAATGTAAAGGATTAGGTAGAAACTAAAAACCATACTAAGAAACTAAAAAAGATACTTGGTTTTCTTTGGACAGCATTGATTTAGCTTGCATTTCAAAAAGCTGTAATAGTGGACGGCCTCTATTAATGTTTTTTAATAATATAACCACTAAGGGTGTCTGACAGTATTGGAATTTTTAGAAATACAAATTCAAAACAGTATACCGACATTTAAAACCATGTCACTGATATATCCTATGGCCTCTTTCTAGGGGCTGCTCGTAATATTTTGTGGAAACCAATATTAGTCAAAACTAGGCCTGGGTGTATCCTATCAGGATAAGGTGGGCAGGAGGTTGGGAGTATACTGGGCTTAAACCTGTGTGCAAAGGACTGGGCTCTTTTTCCATCGCTCATAAATTTTAGGGGCTGTGATATTTGGGGGTTGTTTTGTTACCGGGCTGGCTTGGAACGCATTTAACAAGCTTCATTTGAGAACGTTAATATTAAAAGACATTAAAGAGGAATTTCATGGGTTTTTGACATTTCTGCATAACTAAATGGTTAAGATGGAAGCAAATTGGTTCAGGGTGGTCTGCTGTGAAATGCTAAATGTTAGAAATAATTTACAGTTAAAATATGTCCCAGTAGTCATAAAGGGGTACTACACAAATACACACACAGAAAGCTATTACATGAAATAGTAACAAACACAAGACATTTTTAACTAAAACAACATGGTGAGCAACATGCAGGGCATTGTAAGGCTAAACAGTCCCTCTGTTATTTCAGATATACTATTATTTTACGATTATCAACATTATGTAAATAAACTCAGAAGACGTATATATATTTATATATATATTGGCTGTAGCTATATTTAGGCTGTAGGAATGTCAGCCACACAACTTAAAAACATCTGTAAGTATATGCATTTTTTAAAACCCCTTAATTGACTTTGTTAACATGTCAACCACTGAATTATGCAGAAATCTAGCAAAACCCATAGAGGTCCCCTTTACTTGTGGTGAGGGTGTAATACATCACTAGTCAAGGCAATGAATATCATTATAACTATTATTAATAACTAATAATCTCACTCACAATACTGCTCAAAATAAAAGCAAAATGTCTTGTCCAAATTATGCAGCCATACTATATAAACTCAGAGAGGAGAATATACAGGTGAATGCCCCTGGGAACTCCTGGTGAAGAGGAAAACATATAGGCAGCTGAAACAGGTTTTTATAGCCGGTGAAGATTCTCTTGCCTTTCAGCTATGAGTGCATGTGTGTGTGTGTGTGACAGAGAGTGTGTGTGACAGAGAGCACATGTGTGTGAGTGCTAGTTCTGGATGACTGCAAAGAAAGGAGGTAAGAGTCAATTAATATTTATCTAGCTTTGTGTCCGGAGAACAGCAGCTAGCGCTTGGTTAATTTGTCTTTTCCTTGCAAATGTTATTGGACCTGCATAATTTAAAGTGGTTGCACGGTTAAAATCACAGTTAAATCCAGGCAGTATTATACAATTTGTACATGATCTCTACTGTAAAATCCCTCTAGCTAGCTTTGAAGGGAACCTCAGAGCCATGTATTGACATTTTAAACTTTTTTTGCTGCATAGTAGCTACATGTTGTGTTTATACTCAAAACGGAAATAAAACTCATGTGAAAAGACTGGGCTTAAAAAAGTAAATAAAATTAAATATATATACACAAAAATAGCACTTGTCAACAGATGCCTCACCGATCCAAAAAATGGAAAATATCAGAAAATTTCAATGCCATTCTGTACATACAACATATTTTTTGTAAACATGAATCACATGAATGACAGCTAGCGTTCCTCTCGTTACTCCATGTGCCATTACATCTCTGCCAAACATTCGGTAAGAATGAAGGAATCACAACTGTACATACTTTATGATACAAACTGGTATGATGCAAGAACAGTATGTCCATAATTGCTTGAAAGCAACCGTGGAGTTACAATCATTTGTATATGATCTCTATTTCTGAGTAAAGGGGAATAATGGGCTAATCAATCCTGCGTCTTGTTTTCACTTTGCATTCGTTCTCTCGAGCATCTTCTCTTTGCAGCAGTTTTGTGTTGGGAAACCTCAGAATGTGGGAATGTGACAATCTTAACACCTCTGCCCTCCCAAGATGCTAATACTGCTTTCTTTACAGGCTGTCACTGACTGAGAGGTGCTCATATCCTCTTTTACTGCAAGCACTTAATTACCCATTATTTATTACAGCCATTGAGGAAGTCTATTGTGTTTGGCAGCTATTTCAGAAACGCCCAGTGCAAAGTCAAGAAGTAGGAGGCTGAACTTTGTCTGACCCTCCAGCCGACAATGAATTAACACAAAGAACTGGCCAGCCATGGCAAAGCGCCTGAGCATGCTTTCTTTCTCTGCTCCAGTCTTTTGTTTGATTTGATCACCTGCTGGCTGTTCATTTAGAATAGTTATGTTTTGTCGCCCTCTAGTGGTCATGCAAATAACAGTACAGTATCCTGCAATATGTTCGGTACATGGCCAGACGGCCCAGAGGCGCTGAAACGCTTTTCCATTGAAAGTACACATTTAAAAATAATGTTCAAAAAAAAAAAAAAAAAAAAAAAAAACATTAAAGAGGACTTTGCAAATGTTCTGCATAATTACATGGTCCAGAGTAGATGGATGCAAAATACTTGTTCTCAGTGGTGGTGATAGGACCAGACATCTGTAGAGTTTAATACTTCTAAAAGATCTCTTACAGAAAGGTATAACCTGAAATGCTTCCAAATATGCTGCCTGGTGTCTGAGACACTGTTTTCGTTTTAAAGTTCTGGTCTAAAATGTCTTAATGTCAGAGAGGTGCATGCAGGACACAAGTTTTTACCAGTACTAATGTTGCATACCTTTACTATCAGAACAAAACCTAATATCTATATAGGAAAAATAATTGTTAAAGTAACAAAATAATTTTGTATTAAATGTAATGTAAGCACAACAGTCATATTAGACCATTCCTACCAAGGGTTGTAACACAGTGCTGACAGAAACTTCGCAACTGAGCTGTTGCCTTGTTGTTGACACTAAAAAGGTCTTTGCTAAAGAGTGTTTAGTTTATTAGTTTAGGTACTTTGTTGAGAATGAACAGAACAAGTTTCCAGCAAAACTGCCACAAGACCATAGGCTATAATCAGCGGTTACGTGGTTCCTATCAATGAATAGAAACAGGTTATACTTGTAGAGTTTGTGGAGATGGGCAACATAACTCTAATGCCCAGGGTGGACAAAGCATCACAATCTGACTCTGCCTGACTCTGTAAGCACATACCAATTCTGAGAAACTTCATATATAGTGTGTGTGTTGTACTGGTATAAGTGGATCAGACACAGCAGTGCTGCTGGAGTTTTTAAACAATGTGTCCACTCACTGTTCACTCTATTAGACATGCCTACCTTGCTGGTCCACTGTGTAGATATAAAATTAGAGACGATAGTTCATGTGTAGACCTTCTTGTAGTCCTTCATCAGTGGTCACAGGACTCTGCTCACAGGACATACAGTTTCTGGTTGGTGGACTATTCTCAGTCCAGAAGTGACACTTGGGTGACACTAAGGTGAACTCCAGCAGCACTGCTGTGTCTAATCCACTCACACAAGCACAACACACACTAGCACACCACTACCACGTCAGTGTAACTGAAAACTGATTAACCTTCCTAATAGTACCTACTCTGTGGGGGTCCTAACCTTCAATAAACAGGGTAAAAGGGGATAAACAAAGTATGCAGCAAATGAGAAGGACTAACTGCTGAACAACAAAGTGCTCCTATATGGTAAGTGGAGCTGATACAATGGAGAACGTGTATATATATAGTTGGTTTTAATGTTTATATATATATATATATATATATATATATATATATATATATATATATATATATATATATATATATATATCCTCACGCTGCCCAGACTTTTTATGTACTGTCTCTTTAAGGAATACGTCACTGAACGGAAACAGGTTTGTTTTGGCGGCCCAAACAAATGAAAGGAGAGAGTCATGCGCGTCTTAGTACATACCAAGAGTTGAGATTTCGTTTATGTATAATTTTAAAAATGACAAAACGTTACGTTTCCCGGTATTTATAAGGGCAAGAGGCAGTGAATGTGAACCGCAGCTGGCTAATGCTCAGCGCTAACGTTACCGCAGACCACCCTGCTACAGCGCCTGGCTAGCATAACATAGCATAGACTATAGTGTAGTATAGTGGCTGGCTGCTTTGTTTTTGGTTTGCGTGTTTTATTCCGCTGTAGTTTAAACCTATCCGCATATATCTCGTGCCTTAATATTATTAACGGTTTCTGTGAATACGCTAATATTTCAGTGCGGGCCGGTTAGATTTGGTTTGCCAGCTAAAGCTAACGGCAACAACAAAAACTATTTCTTGTGAGCTAGTCAGACAGCAAAATAACAGTATGTTCTGCTACCCATCTTTATTGTGTATCTTGCACAAACGGTGGACTAGCTAAATAAATGGCCAAAACGCTGTACTAGTCACGAGCTTCATATTGTCTGCCGACGCTGCAGGGCAGTGAAGATGAACGGGAAGGTCATACCGTACACGCCCATTGCAGTTGACTGCTGGCAGCTGCGAAAGTGTCTCCACGTCCGGCTTTTCTTCCTCTCTCACATGCATACAGACCACACGTCTGGTCTCACATCCACCTGGAGCAACAGGCCCATCTACTGCTCCCCGGTCACAGCAAAACTCCTGAAGCTCAAACTGCAGGTAAGGGCTGGGTTCCTCCGCACAAGACAGTTCGTGCTCAGTGACAGCAGTTTTGGTGAAGTATCACTAAAGACGTTGTTGTCAGCACTGAATGTAGAAACGTACAAAGAAAATTTCTAGTTACAATTTGATACACAGTATATCACAGTGTTGATCTGATTCTTTTAAAATGCTAGATCACTACAGATAATACACTGCTTATGTTTCACATTCTGTACAAATGCGCTGTTAATTTCAGTGTATCATTTATACATAACTGTGTTACTGTATACATTATGTATAATATGTATATAATACATATACATGTATATCTTTAAAGATACTTGAGTCTTTGTTTAGCTGATATTGCACAGAACTGCACAGTATTGTCATTTGCTGTCATAATGCATGCTGCACATAAATTCTGCTCTTATGCCTGTAAAACGTGTCATAGTTACATAGATATATTGATACGTGTGTATGCATCTTTTTCTTTATTTCTGCTCTTCATTTTTGTGCTTTCTTAACATAGTACTTAGTATTTAAGTTGTTTGCTTAGTAACTTGTAGTCATGGGAGGTAGTGCAGAGTAAGAGTTTGTACAGCTGCTTGTTTCTATGTGCACATAAAGAGAACTCTACGTTAACTCCTAAACAGGTGAAGGAGAAATGGATTCATGCTCTGGAGGTTGGGGAGCCGCACATGTTGCCACTTGATGACATTGGGAAAGAGAAGTTGACTGTTACTCTTATTGATGCTAACCATTGTCCTGGAGCAGTGATGTTCTTTTTCGAGGGCTACTTTGGCACTATTCTTTACACTGGTAAGTTTTTATTGAGTCATTTGTCCAGCCCCTTTAAACTTTTTTTAGTTTATGCTTACTCAATATGTTTTAAGAAAAAGAGACTGTCTCTATCTGTGTGTTTTTTAAAGATTTGCCATCCAGACATCAAACAGAGATTCTATTAACCAGACGTGTGAACTCGAGTCACTAAACTGATGACTTGTGACTTGACTTGACAACATCACTAAAGACTTGCGACTTGATTTAGACTTTACCTTCACTGACTTGGACTTGGAATCGGACTTGGACTTGAGCTTTAAGACTTGAAAAGCTTTGCCACACTATATTTACATAATAAATAAGAAAAACTTAATCAAATAACTGATCATTTTGTATTGAATGGTGCTGTAATGCTAGACAGCTGAGCTCTGCTGCTTAGGTTATCCGTAACCTAGCAACAAGTGAAGTTCTGCAGCCAATCACGGGAAGCTTTGTAGTTGAATGGGAAAATAATACCGTTCAAAAACGAAGATTATGCTGTAATAAATAAAAAAGACCTGTGACATGCAGGACATGTGGAGTCAAGATCACAGATGGAGCTGCAACCACTTCAACTTTTGAGGTGCACAAAGAACAGTAAGTCTCTGCTATGTATATTTCACATATAGCAGTTAGCTAGCTTGCTGGCTAACAAGCTAGCAAACATAATGATGAACAACAGCTAATGTGAACAAAGCTCTCTCCCTCTGTTTATCCTGCCTAGATATTCCACTGTCCACTGTGAATTTTACTGAAACATTAAAGCGTTTAGGAAGCTCAGCATCTCAGACAGGAAGTGTTCAAGTAGTGCAGAACAGTACAAACACTGATCAGTCCATGCAGAGCAAAGACCCGGTCCAGATATGAATGCTTATGGGTTTAGAATGCGACGTTATTAAAATTCCTGTATGTGTAATGTGTACTAATACTTTCATACAGTGCAGTGTTTCTCAGCTTTGGCCTTCAGTGCCCACTGCCTCACATTTTAGTGTTTTTTCTGCTTTAACACCTACTTTAACTCAGTAATGTACTGGTAATGAGGTGATTAGGTATTAGAACTGCTTGAAATGATCTAATTTCATATGCAAGTTATTTTTGTCATAATATAAACTTTAATAACATTAACATTTTTAATGTTAGTTTAATATACTACTAATCAACATCATCAGTTGTGTTAAATACTGAAATTATGTTACGTCTGGTGACTTGACTAGAGACTTCCTTGTATTGACTTTGGACTTAACTCGGGACTTGATTGCCAAGACTTAAGACTTGGTCCCATGTCTGCTGTTAACATTTTCTTTGGTATTTAGCTTATTAAATTGTAAATACTGTCCTCCCAAGGTTTCTTCCTCTAGTCTGAGGGAGCTTTCCCTTGTCACTGTTGCCTCTAGCTTGCTCACTGTGGGATAGATGTTGTAACTGTCTGCTTTCAAACTTCTGTAAAGCTGCTTTGTGACAACATTGTTGTAAAAAGTGCTATACAAATTAACTTAAATTGAATTGACTTGAACAATGATTACACAGCCGGGAAAACAAAATGAACCTCAGTGTGATAAACTAGATCATCGTACTATTTAATTAGCCATGCAAGTTTTTTTTTGGCGCTTGCTAGTAGCTAACATTACCTATAGAAGCTTTTTGCTTTTGATCTTTGCTAGTGCAGAAAAATAAGAAAAAAATAAATCACAATGGTCACAATGCAGCTCGCATTTGGTCAGAGTGGAGCGCTTGTAAAAGCTGAACAGTTATTATTAGTGTGTCATGATGTAATGCAGTGTATAGGATTTTTCCCGCAGGTAAGTTGAAGTTTAATGCCATCTGCTTCAACTGTTTTAAAACTGTATAAAATCACACAGAATGGATGCCTTTTCATTGCTCCTCAGCCCAGTGCAGGGTGGGCTTTATACCCATCATGGTGAACTAAGGTTTACATGCAGCTGCTGCCTAGTGTCTCATTGTATCAAAATTGCTTATACAAGTGGATTACACAAGTTGTTTGTGTGCAACTGCTATGTAGTTGCTTTTCTGAATTAGAAAAGGATGTTTGATTATTTTTGGATATGTATTTGTTAAAATATTTATCACTGAGCTTTTAGCTTTAGTTAAATATGACTGTTGCAGTTTAGAAATATGTGATTAAATGTTTTCTGTACATCTGTAATTCTGTTTTTTAACAGGGGATTTTCGATACACACCTTCGATGCTGCGTGAGCCGTGTCTCAGGAACAACACTACCATTGATGTGCTGTACCTGGACAACACTAACTGTGACCCGACTCGTTCTCTTCCCTCTCGACAGCGAGCCTGTCAGCAGATGAAAGAAATTATACGAGGCCATCCAAACTACACTGTGGTCATTGGTAAGCTACTAATAAGGTCTGATGCACTTTTAAGTCTTGCTAAAGATGATAACACTACTAATTATGGGGATCTCCAGTATCTCAGTATGTGTCTTTTGTTTATGTATATATGCGTTTCAGAAATCTGAAGAAGTGAGAAATCTAATATATGGTGTCGCCGAAACTGTTGGCTGCGACTAGTGTCTTTCTTTTTTCATTCTTTAAATCTTCAGCCTCAAGAAATGTCTTATTGTAAAGATTTAATACAAGAATTTCAGCAAAGAAAGCCTATCCTATTAAAGCTCCTCTGATTATAGAATTTTGTTGAGTATTTGTTCCAGCTAAGTGGTTTAAGGTGATACAATCTAGAGATCTGATTATTACAGTGTTTTCCAGACTGGGCCCAGATTAGTGCCAGCCTGCATAATTTTTTCTCTCCCATTTTTTCTCCACACAGCTGATTCAACTAATCAGTTAATTAACAAGCTCTTCCTGTGCTGTGAAGTGATTGTGGTAGAGCAGGAAAACAATCAAAGCAAGCTTGCTCCAAGACCAAGCAGGGAACCTCTTTAGAATAATGTTTTTTTCTGCCCACAGGTTTGTATGCTCTCGGTAAGGAGTCTCTGCTTGTGCAATTGGCCATTGAGTTTAAGACATGGGTAGAGGTGGATGCGGCACGTCTGGAGACTCTTTGTGTCCTGGAGCTTCCAGATGTGTTTACTACTGAGCCTGGTGCAGGGCGAATCCGAGCAGTAGCTCAGTCTGAGATCAATGCCTCCAACTTGCTAGCCTGGAATAAGGAGCACCCCACCATTGCTATACTCCCAACCAGCCGCCCTGTGGTGTCGTGCCACCCAAACGTTTATGTTGTGCCCTACTCTGACCACTCCTCCTACCAGGAGCTGGAGGATTTTGTCTCAGCTCTGCGTCCAGTCTCTCTGGTCCCCATTGTGGGTAGCTGCATGCCTTACTTCTCCTCCTTGTTGAGCCCACGGAGGAAACGACGGGACATGGTAGTACCCGAATCAGTCCAGCACTACATGATGGCCAAGTCTAACGTTCAGCCTTTTGATTTCAGCACGACTAGTGTGCACCATCGTCCTTTGCGGCCAGTGCCTCGAGGAGTGGTGTTTGATTCACCTAGACAGAGGCCAAGGTAAGAATGAACATGATGATGGTTGTTATAATGATCATTGTTATGGTATTAAATTGTGTTATGTTATGCATTTTTGAGTACATAGAGTTCCACCAAACATTCACTTAATCCTTGAAAGTAGGTTCTTCTGGCATCCACAAACCCAGTTTCATCCAAAGAACATGTTTTCACTGCTCTGGAGTCCTGTTTTAGCATACTTTACATCATAAAGCTGGTGCATGGCAATGTGTATAGTGATTTTAGGCTTGGGTTACGCTGCTCAGCCATTTCATGAAGCTCCCAAAGCGCATGCTGATGCAGAACTTCGTAGTGATGCCTGATCTACCTGATCTGTTGTTGTTCCTAGATGCTTCAATTTCTTAATAATAGCACCTACAGTTGATCAGGGCAGATCTTGCTGCACAAAACTTTAACAAACTGACTTGTGGCAAAGTTGGCATCCGATGACAGTGCCACATTTACAGTCACTGAGCTTTTTAGCATGACCAGTTTCACTGCTTTTGTTTGTTTGTCTGTGGAGATTGCAGGGCTGTGTGATTGATTGTATACACCAGTTAGTGAAATGTATGACTAAATTCAGGTCATATAGTATCTGTTTTGTATTTGGGAAGTTATCTTCAAGTATTGTGATGTTGTGTTTTTGCCATTTTGCCCACCTGTAGACCCAAGCTTTCCAGACATGAAAATAGACACTCAGATGCCATGGAGGTGGATGACGATGCAGCAGAGGTCGATTCTGAAGTAGATACGGACTCCGATTGCATCCTGTTGGACATGAGCACTGATCTTAATCATGCTGCCACTTCCCCACAGCGTAGAGGTCTGGAACTGGTTCGAGTTGCGTCCGACGATGCCATCACGATTGATAGTCTCCCAACAGATGTAAATGGGTCCCTCCTTGCCATTCAAAACATAAAGTCCCCCAGTACTAAAAGCACAAGTGACACTGAGAGTTTACCCTCGATCACTACTCTGACCTGTAACCTTCAAAATACCAAAAAGAGAAGTCCCCAGATTGGAAGCACTAACCCCAGAGTAATGTGCTCATCATTGGACAGCATTAATCTTCATGACAGCACCTGTATGACAGCTTTGGCAGCCTTAACACCAATTGAAACACAGCCTGAGTCATCTGATCAGTCATATACAAGTGCGAGAGAGCAGATTGAGCAGTGGCTTCTCAATAACTTTACTATTCCAGAGGAACAATTTGCATGTCAGTATGGGGTCATTCAAGGATTACATGAGATGTTTCCACTCACCCCGCTGAATATGCCAAAACCTGAAAGTGATCCTTTAGAAGCTGCTATACAGAGATTGAAATAGCCACTTGGCATAACCATGTATTATTATTAAGTAGCAGCTTAGAATTTTTACACTTCTCTCCAGTTATTCTTTTATATCATAGGCAGCTGCCCATTAAGTCATGTGAACATTTCAAGTGAATGGACCAACGAAGATGGTCTAAAATTGCTACACTTTTTAAAATACAAATTTGAAGAGAGTTTGTAAACCAAGCCTACTGTTAAATTCTGGTCCATATATGGACACTAGGGATGCATTGATACTGATACTGGTATAGGGCCGATACTCATTAACTCATACTTATAGTTGGGATACCAGTTAATACCATGTAGAAACTCATGTAAAGTAGCTAGCCAATGCATAATCATTTAAATAAGCTAGATTTAGTGATTACATTTTTGAGCAGTTAGTTTGTTATGGTATCGAACTAATAAATAACTCTTCATACTCGGTTTAAGAATGATGGTATTGCTGCGTCCCTAATGGAAACTAAACAGTCTGTATTGAATTCAATGTTTTTGTGATGTAAGGATAATGTATTTATTACATATTTCCACTTCTTCTCTCTCCATTTATTTAAACTTATAAGGAAGGAGTCCTGTTTTTTAAATGATGTACAGTCCAGAGCAGCCAGTCAGAACATTTAAATATATCAGCCTTAAAGGTACAGTAACTAGAAATGCCTGTTAATTCTGAAGAATGAAGAGTTGAAAAAAAAAAACATTTTTGTAAAGTTGCCCTTTCAACAATACCAAGTTTTGTTCTGACAGTAACTGTTTGTAGTGTGCATGTATACAAATGTGACTAGCTTGTGCTCATTTCTAAGCTGTTTTGTTTTTTGGAATTGCTAAGTGAAGGCCTGTGGCTTGTCTTAATATATATTTTTTTTTCATTACCGTTCAAGCACTTTAATTTGTCCTTCTCAAATTGTATACCCTGAAGGTATTGTGGCTTATGCCTTTTAAAGACAGTGCCAACTATAAGGGGAAACTTCTTGAGTGTCATCTTTTATGCCTGTTCAAGTTTTATTCGTTTTCTGTAGAAGTTATTATTTAACCTTATAGAATGTGCATTTCCTCCTAAAGCTCTCCAGAGCGCAGTGTTTCACAGCATGCGTTTTTATTACTGAAGTATTCATTGTTCAAGTGTTCACTGGTGGCGTTGTGATGTAGCATCATGTAGCACTGCTGTAACCAGAAGCTCCTGCATGTTTACCTGTACTCAAACATCATATTTTTGGTTATATATAGATCAATGCCACTATGATTTATGTTATTGTAGTTACAGGATGGGGTTTTACTGGTTGTCTTTGGAAAGTTTGAAACCATTATGGTGTTAAATATGTCAAGAATAAAGTTAGTTCCTCACAACCTAATAATAGTTTAAAAGTTTGTCCTGCCATCCAAAGTCTGTGTATGCAGCTATAAACTGTTTAACCAAATAGAACTGCGTAGTACTGTAAAAAATCATCGATAAACTCCATCATGGGTCTGGTCCATAACCAGGGTTTTTATTCTGCGGTCAAAAAATGGCAGAAACAGCAAGAAGAAAACAGCCTCAGATAAAAGTCAGCCCAAAGCTAAAAACATAGCCTTTCTGTATGTTTCCTCAGCAAAACTCTACCAACCCACCTTTAGTTTAGTCTCAAAGATCTCGTCTAAACAAACTTAGAACATCATAAACAAACATTTCTTCCGTATTGTTCTCTAACTGAGCTACGTAAATGCAGTGTGGCGATCGTATTGACCAACTTCAATGTGTGTGCTCAGTACTCGGTGCGCAGTGAGTTTTATTGAATGAAGTACAGCTTTTCTGATGTGAAACAATACATCCTTTTCTGATTCATTTAATTAAGTAGCTGTTATACAAAATCACAAAAAGGTATTTGAAAAACCCAAACACATTGTCAGTAGAGAATTCCAAAGGGAGTTTGGGTTAAAGTCATAATTTTCTAAACATTTGGACCAATTTTTCCTCCTGTCCCAAATACAGGCTGCCAGTTAGTTGTATGGGTCAAGCAAACTGCCACTTGTCCAGAACTGCATTGTGGAATAATTTTAAATAGACCTGCATTTGTTGTTTCTGAGCCTGTTCCAAAATGGCACAACAACTGTTTTACTTCATGAACTATTTTTTGTACATGTGCTCATTTCAAATAAATGCTTGTTCTAAAAACAGGGCAGCAGCATGTTTACCACTCTGTTGCATCACCTTTTCTTTCAACATCACTTAATAATTCTAAAGATATCCAGCTGATCCAGTTTTGATAGCAGATGTTTTTGTTCCATTCTTTTGGAAGGCTTTAGCTGTGCAACCATACAAGCCTTTCTGGTCATGTTTTAAGCTTCACACACATTTTCAGTATACTGCAGGCCCATGTTATGCACCCATGTGAAGAATGTGAACTAGACATGGACATCTAAGAAAGCAGGATGCAGACTATGTTGCTCATAAATGTCTTTGAGCGTTGGTACCAACACAGCTCCTGTGATGTCCTTGGCTTTTAAACCTTATGCTGGTAACGTCTTTGGCCTGGAAAACAAACCGATATCATTGTACGTAGAGAATCGGAAAAATCGGACTCCCTAGGCAACGTGCTTCAGTCCATTTTCCAGCTTGAGCTCAGAGAAGTCTGTAGTGTTTCTTGAAAGATATATACAGACTTGTATTTGTAGATGTAGCAATGAATGGTGTTTATTTGCTGACAGTTTTTGACAAGTAGGTAAGCCTCGCCCTGTCTGTGCCCATACAGGACTAGGCCTCCCTGGGTGTTACTTTTATACCAAAGCGTGATTAAATTAACTGTTCTAGATGTTGTTCAAATATTTCACATCAATCCTAATCCTAAATGCCAACTTTGGAACTTGTTTTAGGGAAACATTTTAGAATAAGTGTATATTTACACAGTTGACAAGTTAAAAAATGCCTCTGGGAATTAAGGGTTGTACTTTGGTAATAAGCAAACTGGAGATATCGAAAAGCTGACCATTATTTTGCACATCTGACCAGTACTATGTGCTAAGCGTTGACTGACAGACTAAGTCAGCAACAAAAAATAAAGTGCCATTGGACTGTCCTCTGCGAAGTTATCATGTTATGTACCCATCTACGGCTACAAATTCTGATAATTGATAACTGATAATATACCAAATCTGCTGGAAGATGATGATCCACAATAGACCACACGGTTACAGATCTAGAGATGGAAATGTCTTAGTAAGTTTCAGGTTTGTCTAGTGACCGGAGCTAAGGAACACCAGTAGCATATCTTGAATATAAATCATCTGGGGAAACAAACCAGCGACTCCATATTGACTTGAAATGATGGCCTACAGGTGGGAAAAACTTGTGTGGCCAACGTTGTTTTACAAACTCTAGTCTACAAGGATGATTGATTGCTGGTTTGAGGCAGACCATTTGTGTAAATATGGACATGGAGCTTAAAACAGGACAGTTACATGGTCCGTTAATGAAGTCAGCAAAGTTTGCATCATATCAGTTCACCTGTCAAGATTAGCACAAGCTTAGACTGTCTGGAAGAACAAGGTTTATTATAGTTGTACCATTACAGGCTTAAAGTTGTGCTATAGGCTGTTAAAACCCAGACTCTCCATCAAACAAAAACCAAAGTACAAAAGAAAAAGTTGTTGTAGAAATTCAGTAAACACATTCAAACATTGTGTTTTCAACCAAGCCAACAGGATGACTCTGTTTTAATACATTGACCAAACTGCTATGAGTCATTCCTCACATACTGCTTTGATTTGTAATGTTTACTCTCCATTTTCCTTTCCATTTTAAGCACTATAAGTTTTTATTTTTAGACTCTCTACAATTTTTGATCCAAACCCAACATGCTGGTCCTGAGCTCTACTGAGTATTTAGGCAAGAATGTCTTCTTGTTGGATTTCAAGGAACCAAAAAGGCCAAAAGGTTCGAGACTTTGATGTTCCCTGCTCTGCAGACCAAATAATTTACAATAGGGAATATTTAAAATATTTAAACTAGCATTAGCATTTCTACACTGCATGATCTGTAGGATTGGAGGGTTGTCAGTAGATGGCAGTAGATAACAAGAGTGCGAAAAGCTCTTTTTGATGAGCGCTGCACCCGACAAGCCTGCAACGTTCATGCAGCACAATTTAATCATTACACTCTTATAACTGCAATCAATTTTCATTTATTCACAACATTTTCCAAAATGATTATTGATTTTTGTTTTCATGTGTCAATCTATATTGTTCACGCTGTCATTCAGAGCCTGTTCTTGAAATACTGTTCATTCCTAGTCCGTATCAGAAAACAGGGTTTCTTGGTGTGTACAGTGGATAATCTGATTTACCTGTGTGAGCCGTTCATGACCAGCAGTTACACACAAAGTACAAAATGCCTTCAGTTGCCTCTGGGGCCCTTTAAAGCTGAGCAAAGCTATCTGCCTCCAACCATGTCTGACACCGAGAGCTCTTTAGCACAGCGGGCAGAGAAGCTCTGCAGTAACAGCCCACAATAACAACACTTTTCTCTGAAAAAACAACTTCAGAATAGTTACGAGTGTTATTCCACATGCTACAGTGGATAACCGGGTGTGAGGAGGGGGTTACTTGGTGTTGCCTTATCTTGAGGAATACAGGATTACAGGAGGAATGCAGACATAGGACCACATCACTGTTACTAACAGAAAGACTGGAAATATATCTATGAACCTTTCTAAGGATGAACAGATCTGCAGTGCCATAGAAATAAATACATAAATGAAAAAGTATGCAGACCTTAGATATTTACCGGGATTTTGTTGTGATCTTTTTAAACCTAAGGGAGTTAACTGAGAGTTATCATAAGCCAAACACATACAATATTTATAGGTTGCTTTCTACTGGGAGGTGTCTGTCCCAGACCATATGCCCCAAATTTACACTTATCAAAAATATAATACCTTAATGTCTTTTAAGATTTAAAATTGAAACTGAAAGATGTAGATTTATAGTTTAATTTTTAAATACAGGAAATCTTATTTAAATAATGCCAATGTACATGTCACCACTAGAAGACTAAGGGTTTCATCCATAGGTGGAGTCGTATTTAAGCCACACCCCTTTATTTTGGAGTAGAAAGTGAGGCTACATTTTTCATTTCCCTCTTGACCACATGGTAAGCAGTTACATTTCATTGTTTTGAAGTAAATGTGTCCCAAAATATGGAAATCTTGAGGTTATAATGTAAGATTGTCGCCACTAAAACACATATTATCTGTATTTAAATACACTATTAAAATATAACAATTTATAGTTGTACAACTGTTTAAAACAGCTAGTCTAGCTTGTGTTTCCACGTCATGTATTGGCTAGCTTCTGGGAGTTCTGCCCAAAATCTGATACAGTTGTCACTAATAACACACCACTGACAAAATGGCATATTCAGTTATTTATTTGAAATAAATGAAGCATTACTGAGATATAAAGGCACTCAAAGAGTTTTAATTTAAAAGTTTTAGTCTAAAAGCCAAGTCAAATTTAATATCAAACTCTTAATTCGAACCAATTTAGTAAAATGATGCATATTGCTGTTGTTGGAACAAACCTGTATCCCAAATTTGGTAATTTTCAGTTTTAAAACTGTTCATTTCCTTTACATTGTGTGTAAATTTCATAAATAATCTAAACAAAGGAAAATATTCTGGTTACATTGACTTACATTGGGAGTATAGGATGGTTTTCCATCCATCCATCCATCCATCCATCCATCCATTATATTCTACTTTATCCTGCTAGTCATGGGGGGGTGGCTGGAGCCAATATACTCTTAAAAATATATTCTTAAACATGCTCTTTGAATCAGTGCCACTTTTCTCTTTGGAGCACCTAATCTTAAAAAACACAATAAATGTTTGTATTTGAAGTATTTTAAAATCGCTTCTTCCGTCGATTTTCTAAGTGAAAAGAAGTTAACATATCAGTTAACAAAAACAGGAACAACCTCTGCAGAGACTTTCATGGTTTTTAAATGACTTTATTGGAAAAAGAACTAGGAAGCCTTATATGATCATCTATCCATGAAATTGGAAAAAGAGCAGGCAAGTCTTATATAAACATTATCAGTGAAACACATTAGTATAACCTTGTTTCTTACACAGTTTGCAGAAAGATGTGTAAATGTGCACTAGCAGAGCAGACTCTGATTGCAGATATGCAAAATGTCAATTGCTTAAGTGATACTTCAGTAAACAAGCTATTTCTTATTTGAGTCATATCCTATATAGTGTTCTTTTCCCAGCAATAGACGGGCTAGCGGGTTGAAGGGCATCTCTATAGTAGCTGTAGCTGCTAAAAACAGCTCAGGGGTGTAGAGATACTATAGGTGTACCTAATAAACTTAGTGTATGAGGATCATTGCTATAATAAAACCTCATATATAAATAAACATGCATTAAAGAGAAACATAACTATATTTCAGTAATTCAATCCCTGAGATGTAAGCAAAATCATTCAGACTGGTTTGGTGTGATACTGTAGAGAAACTTACCGACTCAAATCTCTTAAGAATGGTGGTGATAAGAACCAGGTATACATATACATGTCCCCTGAGATGTGTCTTCTTATTATGTGCAGAGTGGATGATGGTGAAACAGTGGTAAATGTGAAAAAGCATAAAAGTTTTCTTTGAGGACTATTTTGCTGTAAATCATGTACCTGTATGTACCTCTGCACCACAATGTAGCTAATTGTTTTTTTAAACCAATTGCTGTCTGATCTGTCTTAGTAGCTTAGTGTTAGTAACGGTAGTATAGTATTACTGTCTTAGTATTAGTAGCCATTTCATGTAATGACTTGTTTCTAAATTTCACAAAAATTTAAACAATCTAGACGTCTGCTTTTGGTTACTTTTTAACTGCTGTGAAAGTCTCTAACACTGTACATTTATCTAGAGTAGATCATTTGACATGAAATGTGCAATTTTTAACATGGTCAGTTCAGAATTTTACAAAATTACTCAAGAGAATGTGCAGAAGTAACAATTTTGACGGTATGTTAAAGACGTATGTGTATAGTGTTGCCCCGGCCTGCCCTGTGTCATAAAACCACATTGTACCTTAAGAAGTGATAGTAAACCAAGTCAAATCAGTCCAACATGAGAGGATGAAGAAGTAGCACCGCCTCTCTGGCATATTCTCTACCTAGATCAGTAGAAAACACTAGGCTTAGACTAGTTGTTTCCTGTTGGTTTTATTGGTTCTTGGCTTAGACACAGATTTCACTGGTATAGAGACTTAGCACTATGGTTACTTAAAGGTTACTGAAACTTTAAAAATTTGCTGGTTTTCACACTCGCACTTTAACAGCCAGTCCATTAAAGTTTCTGTTAACCAACGTGGCTGTTCTACAGGATCGCTCCAGCTTTATTTCTAATAACGCGTTGGTCAAATTCTTACTTCTCTATCCTCTATCTTACTTCTCTATCCTCTATCTTACTTCTCTATCCTCTATTGTCTCCCAATTCAAAAGAACATTAGTCCACAGTGCAGCAGCTTGTGCTTCATTTCCGTGTCGTACACACACCGCTGATGAAGGCCAGTCAGGACGCAGATCAGTCAGAGGGTTAATTACACATGTGGCTGCAGCACAGTCCCTCTGCCACCATAACGATGAATGTCTGCTGCTTTCATGGGGATTCTTTGCCTTTTGGAGAAAGTGAGTTCAACACATTAACACACAGCTCATGCTCACCGGGATCGGCACACAGGCACATTGAGACGCAGCTAATGCGCTCTTGAATGATGGCCAACCACTAATTCTCCCTCAGGGCAAGAACACTGACGGACTTATAACTACACCCAGTGACAAAAGCATCAGTCAAATGTAAAGCTGCATACAATGTAATGAGCTTTAAGTGCCTCTTGAAATAAGCTTCTATTCATATACTCCACTCCACTATAGAATCAAGTCACGCTTATGAAACAGCTAATATGGCAGCTTCATCTCAGGACTGAATAAGATTACTTTAGTGTGCATATAGTATACATGCCGTATTGCTGGGAACAAAGGAAAAATAACTTTGAACTCATCAGGAACTGGTATCTAGGTACACTATATAGACAAAAGTATTGGGAAACCTTGTCTTACGCCTACAGGAGCTTTAATGGCATCCCATTCCATCAGGCTTTCTATAAGATTGAGTCTGTGGGAATTTTAGCCATTCATCCAGAAGAACATGTGTGGGGTCAGACACTGATGTTCCAAAAAAGTTGGAAGCATACAATTGTCCAAAATGTTTTGGTATGTTAAAGCACTAAGATTTCCTTTCATTGGAACTGCAGGGCCTGAAAAACAACCCCATGGTGTTATCCCTCCACCACCAAATTTTACAGTCAGTACAAAGCAGGCATGTTATGTTGTCCTGGAATTCACCAAACCAGATAGAGAATCTTGATCTGTCACTCCACAGAACAACTGTCCGGGGCGTTGTGCTTTACACCCCTCCATCCGATGCTTGGTGATATAAGGCTTCCATAAAGCTGCTTGGCCAAGGAAACCCATGCCAGACTGTAGTGGTTCCCTGCCATTCTCATTATACACCAATCAGCCATAACATTAAAGCCACCTTCATGGCATCATTGCAGCTGTGGGATTTAAATTTTAAACTAGAAAAATGTAGAAAATGATGGTTGTGCATAAATGACAAATAGAGGGGCATGGGTCTGTATGTCTGTGAATGGGAATCAGTGAAAGCGAAACAGTGTAAAATCTCTATCCTGTTCATTCTCTATAGTAAAAAAGTCCTGGGAAATCAGTTTTCAGGAATCTGTGCATCCGATCAAAAAGCTGTATACAAGACTGAATCACACAATCAGACAGTTATTTGCTATTTGCTATTTGCTAAAACTTTGGGATGAGTTGCGCAAAGATATGACAGAAAGCAAAAAACACAACCATAATAAAATAAAGAAACCTTCTAAAACAGAACCTGTGATTGGTCCCAAAAACACAAGCATGCTATTTCTGTATAGGCTACATCTACAAGGTTTTACAGAACTAGTTAGAACAGTACATTTATTAAGAAACTTAAGAATATTGTTAGGAACATATGTCTAAAATACATGAACATGCCCTAATTGTTTATATCTTCTATTTTGAATTAGTATTTTTCAACAAGTACGAGAACAATCAAAACCTATTGGACAGAAAAGTCTAAAGACAGCACCCTAGGCCCCCATTACCCACCAACTGATTACCATTAGAATGAGAGTTCTGTCATCAAGAATCTTTAAATGACATCAAATGTCATCTCATTACAATGATGGGAGGTCTTTTAAAAAAGTAAAAACACCAAAACACCACAAACCACTACCAATGTGTAAAAGTTTATGGTTTTTTCATTTCAACGTTTGATGGATGTACTGTTTGCTTGCCTACAGCGGTGCTTTCACGCAGTGTGTAACTCACTGCCACGGTGCCTGCTTTCAGCGCAGTGCCGGACATTTAGAGGTGTATCGGAGAAGCAGAAGATAAATGAACGCCAACTGCAGATATGGCTTTTATCCACAGCAGGGCAGCAGGGCCAAACCTAATGGCCTTGCAGCAAACCCTATTACTCTGCCCCGGGCAGCACAGGCTGAGAGCCCAGCAGGGTGGAGGCTGGAGCAGGGGAGAGCGAAGCTCATTGAAATTCTGCCGGGACCTGCCCACCAGGAAAATCTGATATCCGCTGAATACGCTGCATTTGAATGATCTCTCCTCATCCTCAAACCTATTTTCCATCTGAATTCTTCATCCAGCTGATCTGCAGCCTTTACCATAAAGCCTGTAACATTCATACTTTTAGAACTTCATAATAACCAGCTTTGCATTGTTTTCCATGTAGTTACTAAATAATCAACTGTTAATAACGTTAATGTGAGACTTAATATGAAGACAATATATAAGGTATGCAGTCACAGCCATACGTAGGTATAAGGACAGGTTTAACGTCCCACTATGTTTAGGTGGCACAGAGTGACATTGATTTCTTAAGATATAAAATAAAGGAATGCATACACTATGTACTAACGTCATATAGCTATCTTATGTTATAAATATGAGGATTCATAAGGACAGTTAATAAATTACACTTGTATAATGCAAACCCCTTTTTTTCCTTGTAACTCTATAGCAATCTAACCTAATCTGCATGCATCAATCAATTTACATCAATGGTCAACTATCATCTGAATTAGTGTATATATTAAAATTGCCTAAGGTATGTGGTTTAGATGTTTTAGCCACACCCGCTGCAGATATATAAAATTTAAAACATAGTCATGCACATCTCCACAGACAAACACTAGCAGGAGAGTAAATTATTCTGGGTCACGGTTAAGACCTCAGTGACTTTAAATGTGGCTCAAGTCAGTTTATAATATTTCTACACTACTAGATCCGCTGTGGTGAAGTTGGAGCCACACTCCATAAGTGTTGGGTAAAAATGTGTGGTTTGCAAAAAAAAAAATTATACATATATATAAAGAAAGAAAGAAAGAAAGAAAGCACAGTTAGCTGAGTGACAAAATGAAACTAGAACTTAACAAGCTTAGTTGAATTTTATGTCATGCTAATAACATGTCTCTATTCTGTATCATATCCTGTAACAGTGTTAGTGTTTTAGATCGTGCGCTTCATGGAATTCAGCCCATTCTTAAGTGAATTTGTATCTTTTTCATTTAGTGCAGTTTGTTTTCACACTGCTACAGCTAAAGTTAGCGTTCTTTTAAAGGTCAGACAATTTGCTGGGGTTCAAGCGCTCTGTTTGCCACCATGAAAATATAATCATAGAAAATAGAGATTCCCATTGTGTATCAGAAACAAAGCCACGAACCCAGCCTGTGAATCTTACAGTGAACCAGTGTTTGTGTTGTTTTTAAAATTAACTTTAGAGGATGGAGGATCCAACCACAGTCTAGCTTACCATGTGTTTGAACAAATTGTCCAGAAAAACACCCTTACAACATCACAAATCCATGACTGGTTGGTACTTGACAGTAGAGGCTTGCTTCTGGCAACCCTCCCAAACAATTTGTGGATATGTAGGTGGCTCTGATTGTAGTCTGGGAACTAAGGTCTGCAATTGCCCAGCTGTGATCCTTAGAAAGTCTTTGGCCACTTAAAGCATCCTCTTAACCATGTGTGGCTCTTTTCATCTCCAGTTACTTTGACCTTTTTATTGGCCTGATGGAGGAAAGGGTCATTTTCAACTGTTTGTAGTTATTTCCTGATTTGTGCAGCTCAGCAACCTTTTGTCGCACATCACTGCTGTAGTCTCTGGTCCTTCTCATGATGATGGATGACTAAAGCTGCCTCCAAAACCACATAGTTCTAAACTAATGAATTAAACTATATATCAGATAATAATTAACAAATTGTGTAATTTATTAGTCAATAGAAACCAAAATTACAATTTGACATGACAACTCATAATGTGACTCAGCAGTGTGTACCACTCCCACATGTTTGGATGCACTCCAAACAATGTCTGGGCGTTCTCATGATGATATGGCGGATGGTGTCCTGGGGGATCTCTTCCTGGACCTGGATCTGGGCATGAGTGAGCTCCTGGACCATTTGTGGCACTACTTGGCAGCACTGTATTAACTGATGCATAACATCCCAGAGGTTCTCAATTGGATTCTCAATTGGAACATAAAGGCCAGTCAGTGGCATCAGCGCCTTCATCATCCTGGAACTGCCTACGCACTCTGGCCACATGAAGCCAGGCATTGTCCAGCACCGGGAAGAACACAGGGCCCACTGCACCAGCGTAAGGTCTGACGATGGCTCAAGGGATTTCATCCCGTTGCCTAACAGCAGTCAGGGTACCATTGACTATCACATGGAGGTTTGTGTAACCCTTTTAGGTTATGCCTACCCAGACCATCACTGACTCACTGCCAAAACGGTCATGCTGTCTGATGTTGCAGGTAGGATAACGTTCACCGTGACGTCTGCAGACTGTTTTTTACGTCTGTGTTATGTACTCAGTGTGAACCTGCTCTCACCTGTGAATAGTACTTGGCGGCACTGGCAGGTCTGCCAGTTCTAGTGTTCTCTGGCGACTGCTAATTGAGTTGCAAGGTTCTGGGCTATGAGCACAGGTCTCACTGTAGGATGTCGTGTCACCCTCATGGAGTCTGTTTCTGACAGTTTGGTCAAAAACCTTCAAAGCAGTATCCCACTGGAGGTCACTTTGTAGGCCTCTGTCAGTGCTCCTCCTGTTTCTCCTCACACAAAGGAACAGATACCAGACCTTTCACAGACCTGCCCAGCTTTTCTTGTGTAATGGCCCATGTGCTGGAACCTCAGTGCTCTTGAGACAGTGCTGGGAGATGCAGCAAACCTTCTTGTGCTTAGTGTGCATGTGCCTTTCTGGAGAAGCTGGATTACCTGTACAACCTGAACAGGCTGCAGGTACCGCTACCATTAGTGACAGATCACAAACTAGTGAAGAATCAGCCAGGAGGAAGAAGTAGGGAGTAATTGTCAGCGTCCACCACATGCAAACCATTTCTTTATCGGGGGTTGTCTTACTTCAAATAGAGGTGGGATTAGCCCACTGGAGAAAAGGGGCTGGTGTGGCTACAGGGTTTCAATCACTCCTGCTTGTTTGGAAAGACAACCTGCAGCCACACCGACCCTGCTCATTTAAGATTACACTATTCAGCTGTTTAGTCTTTGTGACTGAAACTACTTTGCTTCGGAAGCTCTGAGCCCCGGTGCCTCTCTTAGATTGTTTACTTTAGCTATCTTGATCCAAAAGGCCTGTTAACAGCTCTGCTCAGGATTTTTATACCTGCCCGAGCACAGTCAGATGTTAATAGCCAAATTGAATCCTGCAGTACATCTGTCTGGAAGCATCTGCACTCTTTATTGCAACGTTGTAACAGGGCTAGACTGACAAATAGGATGCAGGTATGAGACTGAAAAAGCAGAAGCACTAAAGAACAGAACACACACAAAAAGAAACGCTGCAGCAAAACAGACAACAAGAAAAACACAGCGACATCAAGCACTTCAGCGCAGGGAACAATGGCGTCTAACAGGCCATTGTTCCTACCTTGTATCTTCTTTTAGCATACAGTTACATGTTTTAGTTCTACAATCACAGAGTGTAGTTCATCTGTTTCTTTAACTCTTGTTTTTCAGTGGTCAGGACCACATTAGAGCAGGTATTATTCGGGTATTTGGTGGATCATTCTCAGCACTGCAGTGACACTGACATGGTAGTAGTGTTTTAGTGCTGGTATGAGTGGATCAGACACAGCAGTGCTGTTGGAGCTTCAAACACTTCAGTGTCACTGCAGGACTGAGAATAGTCCACCAACCAAAACCATCCAGTCAACAGCGTCCTATGGGCAGCATCCTGTGACCACTGATGAGGGACTAGAGGATCTCCAACACAAACAGATGAGTTACTGTATCTGACTTTCCATCTACAAGGTGGCCCAACAAGATAGAAGTGTTTGCAGTTTTTCTCGATTGTTTACACACAAATACTGATACTTGAGACACAATAAGCACAACATGAAACTCATGCCCAACCATCTAAACCTATTCTGATAGACTACAAGCATAATTCCTGCTTTACACTCGAATTGCAGTTCTAAACCACACTTTTTTCAAAAGACTCCACACAAATTTCATGAAGAAAATTTTGTTTTCACAAGGAGCATACTGTTATTCAAAACTCTAAAGGTAATTGCCCTACTATGCACACTGACTCATCACATAGGAAAACACCTGTCACATAGGCTTACAATTAACAATCAGAACTTTAGCATGAAAGGGCAACAGGTGAGCTCTGTAAAGGAGCAATGGATGCCAACCTTGGAAACAGAGGCAGAACCAGCAGAGGAGTGAAAGTAAGAGGAAGAGGATGGGGAGGACGAGGAAGGCCAAGCACCAAAATCTCTAATGAGATCTGAACCACTTTTGTTGACCATGTGGTCAACCATGGTCTAAGAATGAGGGAGGCTGGGCAAACAGTACAGCCAAATTTGAGCAGGTACACTGTAGCATCATCCGGACCTTCCGTAATGAGAAAAGGTAAGAAGTCTACTCTGACTAGAAACCTGCAGTACTGCATATCAATATACTACTCAATGGGTACATTACAGTTTTTTTTTCCAATTGCTAACGCACTAAAATGACATGCATAGCACAATTATTTAACGTTTTTTTCAACTGCTAAAACACAATTTTGTAAACTAGGCTGGTTTTATCAGAATACTTAACACAATTCACAAAACCAGACACCCAAACTGCAAAATACCTCATATATCCTGCAAAATGAAGCACTGCAATTAAAACTACGTACAGCATTATCAAAATAAAACTTTTGCACCAACTGGCACACACTTCATTCATATTAATTTATTTATATTAATCATATTATTATTGTCTAACCAATTACACACTGTTGGGCGTAATAATAAGCACTCTCATCTTTAGCAAGCTCTGCCATAATACTAAAATAGTCCAGATTGATCACATTCACAGAAATATTTGCAGATACACACACACTGCTGTTATTTTTTTATTTTTCACCAAACAAGTCAGTGCAACATATGCACAGCAGATATATTTACATTGCAGTGAACAAAAATATGCTCTCAAAAAACAGCAAACTGAAAAAGAAAATGAATGTGATATTAATTAATGTGACAGGTAAAATGTGCAGAAAAAATATTTTATTTTATAATAGCAGCTTCCTGTATTCTGATGAACATTTGGCCCCTTCTGCCACCATGGCTGCATCTCTCAGTAAACAGAAAAAAAATATAGGGCTTGAACAATGCATCCTAAAGATATTTCCCCCACAGTAGAGTAAATACACAGGAAACTTGTACAGTCAGTGTACGACATCAGCCATTCATGAAGTAAACAGGGGTCACCTAACTGATACACTATGACATGGAGTGTACAACAGAAATTTTGGTTACATACATAAACTCCAGTCTAAATGTCCAGATGACAGAGGCGACAGTAAAACTTGCTCTCTGTGTGTCAGTTTAAATAATTGTGCTATGCATGTCATTTTAGTGTGTTAGCAACTGGAAAAAATTGTAAACTGACACACAGAGAGCAAAACATCTTCTCAAGTCTTTGAAACTCTAAACTCGTTTTCTGCTTTACACACATTTTGCAATTTAAAATGCAATCACAGGTGAGCACCTTACTATATGACAATAATGGAAGACGTTGCAGAGAGAGGAAGAGGGAGGGTGACAATGCGAGGGGTAGGAAGAGTAAGAGGTAGGGTAGAGCTGGTAGAGGAGTTCATGGCCAAACAAGACAACAACTTTCAATTGAAATCTGCGTAACCTGAGTTGACCATTTCATTAACCATGGGCTGACAATGCGAGAGGCTGGACAGAGAGTGCAGCCCAACCTGAGCTGTTTTTCTGTCGCCTCTGTCATCCAGACATTTAGACTGGAATACATGTATGTAACCAAATTTTTTATTTTTGTTCACTCCAATATAAATATATCTGCTGTGCATATGTTGCACTGACTCGTTTGGTGGAAAGTAAAAAAAATTACAGCAGTATGTGTTTGTGATTTTGATAAAGCTGTATGTAGTTTTAATTGCAGTGCTTCATTTTGCAGGATGTATGAGGTATTTTGCAGTTTGAGTGTGTGGTTTTATAAATTGTGTTAAGTATTTTGATAAAACCAGCCTAGTTTACAAAATTGTGTTTTAGCAATTGGAAAAAAACTGTAGTACAGTATTACCTGTGGACTGTTCTGTAGGACTAAAAAATAAAGTACGTTAAGTATTTGGGAAATAGTATTCCTACTTTGTATTCCTACACAGTATTTACAGTATTTTGCTATTTGAATTGCAGAACTGAAAGATTACCAACACAAGGTGGATTGGAACATCTTCTGTCTCCCGAACAGGAAACTGAAATCATGAACATGGTCCCAGAAAATAATGCCTTAACATTACAGCACATACAAAGAAAAATAATAGAAAATGAGATTTCAAAATATTGATAGGGTAAGATTATCGGTGTTGGACCATGTCTTGCGCAGAAATAATCTAAGGATAAGCAGGTCTACAAGGTGCCATTGGAACACGATTCTGAAAGAGTTAAACAATTGCATTCTAACGATGTGCAAGTATGTCCTATA